>JAQQSO010002878.1:0-14013 GCA_028658305.1 Pachyuromys duprasi
ATGCAAAGTACCTAACCTGTGATTGATATAAAAATAAATAAATTAAAAAAAAAACAAAAGGACATCCTACAGACTGGGAAAGGCTCATTACCAATCCAACTTCTGACAGAGGGCTTTTATCCAGTATATATAAAGAACTCAAGAAGTTAAAATGCAAGAAATCAAGTAATCCAATTAAAAAAAAGGGGAATGGAGCTAAAAAGAGAACTGACTATAGAGGATTATAGAATGGCAGAAAAACACTTAAAGAAATGCTCAACATCCTTAGCCATCAGGGAGATGCAAATCAAAACGACTCTGAGATTTCACCTTACACCCACCAGAATAGCTAAGATCAAAAACTCTAGTGACAATGCATGCTGGAGAGGTTGTGGAGAAAGATGAACCCTCCTCCATTGCTGGTGGGAATGCAAACTTGTACAACCACTCTGGAAATCAATTTGGCGCTTTCTTAGACAATTAGGAATTGTGATTCCTCAAGACCAAGCCATACCACTCTTAGGCATATATCCAAAAGATGCTCAAGTACACAAGAAGGACATTTGCTCAACTATGTTTTTACCTGCTTTGTTTGTAATAGCCAGAACCTAGAAACAACCCAGATTTCCCTCAGTTGAGGTATGGATACAGAAATTTTGGTACTTTTATACAATGGAATACTGCTCTGCAGTTAAATATGAGGAAATCATGAAATTCACAAGGAAATGGTGGGACCTGGAAACAATCATCCTAAGTGAGGTATCCCAAAAGCAGAAAGAAACATATGGTATATACTCACTTATATAGACCTATAGGATAGGAAAGTCATGCTGAAATCTACACACCTAGGGAAGATATACAAGAAGGAGGATCCAGGTTAGTATGATCAATGCTCATTTAGGTGAACAAATGGGATGGACATTGAATTTAGGAGAAAAGAAGCAACAGGACAGGAGCATACCAAAGAGGGCCTCTGAAAGAATCAATATAGCAATGTATCAAAGCAGATATTAAGACTCACAACCAATCCTTTGGCAGAGGGCGGGGAATAATAAGAAAAATAAGGGAAGTTAGTAAGACTCAGGGAGAAGAAGAGCTCCACAAAGACCAAACTAAGCAGGGCACAGGGGTCTTATACAAGACAGTTTCTCCAACTAAGGACCATGTATAGATATGTCCTAGAAGCTCCGCTCAGATGTGGCCCATGGTAGCTCGGTGTCCAACTGAAGACCCTAGTAAAGGGAACAGGGACTGTTTCTGTCATGAACTTGATGGCTGGCTCTTTGATCCTCTCCCATACACACCAGGGAGTAACAGCCTGGCTAGATCTCAGGGGAGGACATTGCAGCCAGCCCTGAGGAGACAAGATGAACTGGGATCAGTTGGAAGGGGAGGAGGTCCTCCCCTGTAGGTGGACTTGGAGTGAGTGGGGAGGAGATGAGGGAGGGATGGGGAGAGTGGGAGGGAAAGGGGGAGGGGGCTACACCTTGGATGCAAAGTACCTAACCTGTGATTGATATAAAAATGAATAAATTACATTTAAAAAGAGTCATATATTTGTAGTTGTTGAGTAGGATCTCAAAATCAAGGTGATTGTAGTGCTAGAAAAATTCAGTTATCAAATTTAAGAAGACATTTAAAGCTTTGAGAAAGGGAGAAATTATAAACATAATTAATTAGAAAATAATAATGATATAAGGGCAAAGCACTGATAATTCCAAATAGTTTCAAGTATGGAAAAAGGATGGAAAGTTGTAGAAGAGGATTAAAGAAGGATTTAGTGGGGAATAAGGACCCAAGACACTGTTGTCAAGAGTCAATACGATGAGAGACTCTCTGAATAAATGACCAACATTGTCAGATATTGCTGACTGTGTGAATAGGTAGAACTATCAAAACTGATTACCACTGTAAATAGGAATATACTTTGTGATTTGGCAAAACTGGACAATGGCTTTGTACAATGTATAAGTTCATATGATCTGGAGAGAATGCAAAAAACTATAACTAGAGACTCAATACAGATAGAAACTGTAGAAGTATTTAAGTTCAAAAATAACTGGTATTAGATACCAGTGCAATGTGTTCAAGAGAGACATGAAAGAGACCAGAAATGTTATTACCACATGTGAACCAATGTTCATCAGGACAAATTGGAATTTATTGAAAGCATTCGTGTATAGTAACAGCATGAGAAAGGGCAGTGCATAAAAGGAAAGAATAAATGGGTTTGTAAATATAGTTGTGGTAGCTAGTGTGTCATTTTGTACTTGAATAAGTGAAGGAAGAAGGATTTGTTTAGTTCATGGTTTCAAATTCTTAGCCTATGGGTCCTAATGTGCTCTGAGCAAAACATTATGTTAGTGGAATGCCTTTGGGAATCTGTTCTCTTCTTCTTGTTTGTGGATAAGCATCAGAGTTAAGGAGATCCCAGAAAGGGTCTGGGGTATGGTATAGCCCTAAGTAAGACCTTAGTGTTCTTCCAGTGAATCAGACCTTCTAGTGTCCTAATTCTTCCAACTAGGTTTTACTTCCCACCATTCATCATCGTTCAATAGTATCATCAAATTATGATTCCATCGAAGGATCAACATGTCTGCACTGAGTTAGAGTCCTCCTGAAATAGTTGTGTGGTGACAAATAGTCATAGGCCCTCAGAAGTCAGCTTACAATTCCCCTAAGCATTTCTTAATAAGATCAAGCTGACAAAATTATCACCGTGGTGTTGGTTGATTTTGAACAGTAGTTTTGTTTTTATTTGAAATGTTTACAGAAAGAACACTTGAAATTGAGAACTGGGAAAGAGTTTCTTAATTCAATGAAGGAGAAAAATAGGCAATTTCTCTATGAGAGTAGGGAACTGAATTGACAAAGGATATATATCAGGATGTAACTAAATATCAAGATTTGGTTTAAGATGTTATTGAGACTAGGGTTAGTAAGTTCTGCTCTGGTTATGACTTTTAGAAACATATATTAAATCATGATTAGGTGCATAAGTGAGACAAATGGTGGTGAAGGATCAGTAGAAAAGCTGGCTATAGGAAAGAGAAGTCTTTAGACTGTGATAAAGTCCTGACACCCACAAGATGAAAGAAAAACAGAGAACTGAGGCAGAGAGCTACAGGCAGTATCTCTTAGAACTGACTGATCAGGCAACTAATGCGGGGATCCCAGAAGAGGCTGATGTAGAGAGCTGTGCTGTTTCTGTGCTGGAAAGAAATCTGCCAGGTGCAGTATCCCTATCATGCCCAGTTACTGACTGGGCACTGTCTGAAGAAACTGTCGCTTTGGTATGAGGTTGGCAGATTTTTGTAGCTATTATATCTGGTTAGGTTCTTGGTCAATTTTGCAGATTGTTTCCAAGGGAGATCTCACTTGTACACAACCACAAGAGTGGAATGCTGTATTTAAGTAGCTTTGAAGATTTTTTTAAATGGCATTAGTGTGATGAAACAAAGGAATAATTGAATTGAAATATTCTGCAAGCTGCTTTAATGAGAAAACAGAATCCAAGCCGGCTGTGGAAATGAGTACCTAAGGGGATTGTAACTTTACTCTTGCATCGTAGAAGCTGAAGTCTCTTTATGCTGAAACAATGTTCTTAATTCCTTAAATTTTCTAGGAAGTTTATGTCTCTGATTATAAAAGAGGCTTATCGCACCACACACTAAAACACACAGAGAGAGAACTAATTTCATTATTTTTATTAAATTCAAGCATTTATGTGTGACTTAAATGTAAAAAAAAATACACATTTGTTGATCTCTTGATGCATTTCAGCTCTCATGCTGCTTAATTTTTTTTTAACCACAATGACTTTGATTTTAATTTTATGTGTATATTTGCAGTACTGATTCCAAATTCCATAAACTATTTCATTAGATGTTAAAATGAAAAGAATAAATTGAGTATGCTGCACTTACTTGGGAGATGAGGTATAATTCTGCACAATGGTACCAACTGAAACGTAATGGAGCTGCTGGATTCTAGGAAACTAGTGCTTCATTTATTGACTTTTGAATTAAATCTTTGTGTCAAGGAAGCCTCATCAGTAGGCCCTTCCTGGGGATTCCTTCCCTCTTTGCCTCTGTTTCCTTCCTGAGGAGACAGGGAACCCCTGTGGATAGGTGGTTTCATTTCCCAGATTCCAAGCTCTAACTTGAGGTCTGGAGTCTGTTCCCAGGGTCCTTTAGTTCTTTTTGTACCTCAAAAGATGAATTAAGTACCGAAACTGTAACTTCTTTAAGATTGCAGCCTTCCTGTTTCAATAAATGAACTATGTTTGGTCGTGTCAGAAAATAATAATTAGCAGATAATAATTGTCATCACTAATACTATTGTCAGGGGCAAGGTGCTATTCAGAGCTTTAAGAAATAGACTCAATTCATCTCTATGGTACTTGTATTATTATTATTTATTACTACTGTTATTTATAGATGAAGGATATGAAACCCAAGCAATGTAACTTTACTAAATGTATGGGACCACAGAAAACCTAGAAGACTTTAAATTTTCTTTCTTACATACTTACATTAACCTTAGGCCTGGACAATAAGTGTATTAATTGAAAAATGTATGATACTCATGTTTTCAGAACATTCACAAATTTATCTCCTGATCTCTGTGTTAGAAGATTAACTTAGGTATCTACTCATATTATAAATCATCTTGTGTCTCTACAAACCATCGTAAGGTAGTTGTTAATTTCTTTCAGATGCTGTATATATAGCTTAGTGCAAACATTTATTGATGCCTTGGGGTGATCTTTTTGTTATAGCTATAATGACAACCATCAAATAAAAGTGTATGCAATCTTTTACCTTAGGGCTCCAAGTCCTATTTTCATTAGAATCACTGCTGTAGGGCTTGGAGCTTTTTAGATCATAAACCTGGTCTCCTAAATCAGGAACCTCCCCCCACACTGTGATACATGCTTCCAGATGTGTCTGTCAAAACAAGCAATGGATTTGTTAAGAGTAGGCTTAAGCAATTTTCTATACTTTCCAAAATCATATTAACTACTTAAAATTTCAGTGGCCAAATAAAAATCAAACTTGGTAAAATCAAGGACAGCATTTCACTATAGCAGAACAGCTACCTGTCTGAGTTGTTATTCTGTATCTTTAACATGTTTCTATCCAGCACTTTTATCAATACATCTGAAGAAAGAGTTTATAGTATTGGAGTTAAGGGATCTATTTTAAGAGAAATATTTTACTTGACAAGTCAAGCCTTACCTTTTTATTTCTTTGTTTATAGAGCTTGTGACAACTGATACTGTCAGTTTTGTCATGAACAAAACACTTTTCTCCTATAGGATTAAATATGTTTACATTTATTAGTTAGTTTATATATTTATTAATTCCACTGGAAATTTATTAAAAATATTTAGGAAGCCACATTAATTTTTTGTTCATTTTTGTATAAATTAGATAAAATATAATATTTGGACTAGTTTATATTTTAAATTTTGAATAACAAATCACATATTTAAATTTACTGAATAGTTTTTCTTTCAATATATATTTATCATTTTAAAATCTGGGGGCCATCTTTGTTGTTGATTGACTTCAATTGGAATGAGCTAAAACCCAAGCAGCTGATCATGAAAGCCTTTTTCCTACTTTAATAAATAGTGTCAACACACACACATATATACATACAAAAAGACATGCATACACATAATATGCACTTATCC
Source organism: Pachyuromys duprasi (assembly GCA_028658305.1). Classification (NCBI taxonomy): domain Eukaryota; kingdom Metazoa; phylum Chordata; class Mammalia; order Rodentia; family Muridae; genus Pachyuromys; species Pachyuromys duprasi. The sequence goes on from JAQQSO010002878.1 coordinate 5,681, forward strand.
ATGAATACATATGTACATATACACAGAAACATACAAATATACATATATATACATATACATACATATACATAGTATATTCATACATGCACATATATACATATACATGATTCATACATACTTATACACCATACCCCTATATACAAGCATATATATATATACACCATGTATACATAACACATATACATACACACATTTATATACAGAAACACACATACATTAGTTCATTCTATCAGTTCTGTTCCTTTAGAGAACCCTAATACAATTAGTTTGCACTGGAAAAAAACTAAAGGAAAATATTTTTTAAAATTTGTATTCTCTTTCATAAGGTTCAAGAAAGGGGAGAAGAAAGACTTGGAGGGGACAGGAGCTCCACAAGGAGGGCAACATAACCAAAAAATCTAGGCCCAGCGGTCTTTTCTGAGACGGATACTCCAACCAAAGACCGTTCATAAGGATAACCTAGTACACCTGCACAGATGTAGCCCATGGCAGTTCAGTGTCCAAGTGGGTTTCCAATGGGAACAGGGGCTGTCTCTGACATCGACTCAGTGGCTGGCTTTTTGATCATCTCCCCAAGAAGGGAGAGCAGCCTTACCAGGCCACAGAGGAAGACAATGCATCCAGTCCTGATGAGACCTAATAGGCTAGGGATGGATGGAAGGGAAGGAGGTCCTTCCTTATCATTAGACAGGGGGAGGGCATGGGGAAAGTAGGGGGGAGGAAGGGTGGGATTGGGAAGGGATGAGGGAGGGAACTACACCTGGGATACAAAATGAATAAATTGTAATAAATAAATTAATTAATTTAAAAAAGAAAAATGTATTCTCTGATACTTGTTAATTGTACAATTTATCATGTGAAAAGGCAGATGCTCAAAATTATTGAGGACATATTTTTGTGACTATTTGCATAAAGCTATTTACTAAGTTTCCATTCACAACATTTCTTCTGAGATTCTTCTCATGTATTATTATTAATTGCTTATTTAGACTCTCAGAACTTCACATGCTTTTAATTTTATTTATTTTGACAACATTCTCAGTATCTTAAACTGCCACCAGGCAGGTATTTTGAGAATATAATTTTGTTTAGAGGTCATTATTTAAATGTCAGCTCTCAATTTGCCAAAGTCTGGTTTTGTTGACACCTTCCTTCTGTATACTCTTTAGTGAGGCTGATTTCTCTGTAACAACCAAAAATGTCCTAATGAGTTTTGGTGCTAGCGCTGTTCCTCAAATAAGCACAATTCAGCCTTTCCATTGTTTCTAACATTATCAATTCCCTGTAGGAAGCTTTCCCCAGTCAATTGACTCATATCTGGAATGATTACCCTTTGTGTCCTAGGGCACTTCAACTCTCAGTTGATCCTAGCTTATGTTTACTAGTTTGCTTTCTGTACTCTGCTGTTTCTCAAGTTGGTCTTAGGTTTGGAAATTACTATATTTTCTGTCAAAGCTTATTGAACATTAAGAATTAAAGATTAAAAATTATAAGCTGCTCCAGTAACACATACATTATCACAGCAAGAACATTTATATTAAAACATAGTAACGTGTGTTATAAGATTGGAAGTACCCCAAATGTTCATTCATCAAAGTGTCTGCAGTTTTATGCTTTCACAGATGACAATATGTGGAAATGGCTATATCCCAACCTCATATTTCATCCATAAAAGTAAATAGAACAAGATAGCATGCTATGTTGAACTCTGGAAATTTATAAGTTTAAATAGCACATGCCTAAACTTTTGTAGTGGGTTGAACATTTTCCCAAAATGATTTCAATTCATTCTGTTAATAAACTGTGAATTTATGTGTCTTAACTGTACTTAAAAAAACTTTTTGTATTTAGTTTTCCTAAGATGATAATAGATGGTGTTTCTCCTTCCCTCTTCAACTATTCAATATACTCCCATGTTTTTGTTCTTGAAAATATATATTAGAAACAGGTTTCTTTCGCTCAGAATTTGAAGTTAATTTAGAAAAATATTGATACATTTCCAAGACTTTATAAAAGAGAAATAAAGGCATAATGGACAAATCATTTCTAAAGAATACAGTTAATTCTGCATGGAGTAATATTTAAATAGCTAACTGTTCTGATTTACTTTTTGTTACAGGGGTAAAACACTAATCAAAGTCAAATTGGGAAGGAAAGAGTTTACTACACCTTAGATGTTAGACTCCATCATCTTTGGAAGCGAGGCCCTGAGCTCAAACAGGAACCTGAACATAGGAGCTGAAGAAGGGACCACGTATTAACTTTCTCAGTTTATTTTCTTATAAAACTCAGGAAACTGAGAAAAATCCATGCAGCATGAATCTGCAGGGACACGGCCCCATAAGCTAATGATCTAAGGATAGATGTTTGGGAAAGATAGAGTACAAAGTGAATAAACTGTATGTATATGTATATGTATATGTATATATATATATATATATATATACATATGATGAAACAAACAAACAGCAACAACACAGATAGCACTCTGCCTAGCTATCTCTTCAGCATGTCCTAAGGTGACCCTACATTTGTTCCTATGGGTTTTTCATTGCTTTGATGAAACACCATGACCAAAGGGCCAGAAAGGATTTAGTCACCTCATATGTCCACATTTCTGTTCATGGCTGAAGGAAGTCAGGACAGGAACTCAAACAGTGCAGGATTCTGGAGGCAGGAGCTAATGCAGAAGCCATGGAGGGTTGTTGCTTGCTGGCTTGCTACGCATGGGTTGCTTTCTTATAAAACTCAGAACCACCAGCACCACCAATACCAGAGATTATATTAGTACTCCAATATTGGAGCATTGATAAACTTTCTTGTTTACATTCAACTACTACATGTCAGCATCAGGGTGATAATTCTTCCCAACACTCTTCAGTGTCAGTAAAGCTGAGACCTTGTTTGCTGCTTCAGATACAGACACAGCTAGGTAAGAAGTTACTGGGGACCCTGTGCACACATACATGGCTTTAAATTGCACCGCTTCCTCAGGCCCCATGGGCGAGATTTTAAATTTCCCGCTGAACGCCTGCTGCTAGAGGCTGTCTTGCAGAGGAAGGTTTTCAGTAGCGCAAACTTCAGATCAGCTGCGCCACAGGCACACAGAAAGTTTCGAACCTGACCGGAGCAGCCTTGGCCACCAGCAAGCACCTGGTCTCACTGTGCTGCCACAGTTGTGCACCACACATGGAGAGCCGCCATGTTGACTTTTAAATAGAGAAGCGCAGCCATGTGCTTGCCCCTCCCCCATTCCTATAAAACTCCAAGCCTAGCTTGCTAACCACTGGCTTTCAACATTTCTGACCTTTAAGGTGCTACTTCCAAGCTTTTAAAAATCTTATCTTCCTGATTTCTGTATACTCTGCTCTTAGTTACACACACACACACACACACACACACACACACACACACACACACATATATATATATATATATATATATATATATATATATATATATATATATATTTAAATGCTGTAAATTCTTATCTAATGATTTGTATAATTTTCTCATTGGGTTTACATTTATAAGACTGACTTAATCAAAACTAACTGTTTATTTTTTCTCCTTTTAGACTAAAAACAAGTCTCATTTTAAATTGGTATGAATTTTTCTATAACTTTAAATTTATTATTTTTATGACATGCTAAATAAATGATTCAACCTTGGTTCACAATAAATTTTATTTGAGAAAATTTCAAGTTAAAACGGTCTTCCAAACTTCCTATGTCTTTATCAACTCCTAAATTAATAAATGCTGTTTCTCCTGCCATGAGCTGCCTACTATTCAGATTCACCACTAGGCTTTCTGGCTAATAGGTTTGCTATAATAAATTCAAATATGATTTTAAAATCGCTTTATACTGTTCTATGATATTGTTGGGTTTAAAACTCAAAATTCAGTGGTTACTACATACAGGTTTTTACCTATACTCTAATTTAAATCTATGAATTTTAGAGAGATTTATGTTAAAATTGTTTTTTGTGCTATATCTTTACTATCAGAAGGTTAAAATATGCTTGGTCTTGTTTTCTAAAAATGGTATTGTTATTAATCTATAGTATAGCCTTAAACTTTTATGAGCTATGAACTTTTTATATACTAAATCATACGAAAAAACTGTTATGCTGTCACTTTAATGGACTGTATTTATGACTTTTAAGGCTCCAACTTAACAGGGACAAAACCTAAAATCCTTATATTTAGTGGTTAATGAATACAAGTTAATAATCAGTCATCTCATAATGATCAAATCCTCTAACATGTCCAAAAATATATTTATAGTTCTACAGATACAAACATGGTCTCACTGCCATCTTTAATAAACAGCTGAGGATGGTCCTTGAGTCACCATACAGGAGTTGGTAAAAATAATAAGAAAGGGGCCTTCCTGACAGGCTCATCTACAGCAAAAATTGTCCTCCAGACCTTGGCTGCTACTTTGAGGCTGTTGGCATTCCCACACAGAAAACAAGAGGTCTGCAAAGGCCCATCCTCCCGGGGTATAGACAAAAGTCAATTCTGCCAGGTGACTGTTTCAAATGCAGCCAAAAGGGACTTGGTTCCCTCAGCTACCTCAACAAGACATGGCTGCCTGCTGGCAGACTGGCCTCTAGAAGTCAAAATCCTCTTATGCAGGCTTTGTCCTCTGTGCCCAGCCATGGAGGCTCAACCAGCACAAAAGCCATAGACACTTCCAGCCTTCTAGCTCCTTGGCTTGGCAGAGGACAAATGGCTCCTTGATTCTCTGACTTCCACCACCCTTGCCCAGCATAAGGTAACATTGCAGGACTGTTTTGGCCTCACACTGGGGTCCCATGGACATGTTGCCATCTTCTGTGTTGGGAGACTTCAGATGCCTTCTTAGTTCTCTTCATATACAGGAGTCTAAGCCTTAAGCCCGAGTCCTAGAGTCACTATTGTCAGGCTTAGATACAATATGCCTTGTTGCCAGACTCAAGAAACAGGCCTGAATGGAACCTTTTGCCATCCCTTTAGCTAAAGGACAATAAATGTTCATAGCAGTCTCACCTATATCTCATGGTAAATAACTAGATACAAGGGCCTAAAACAAAAGTTGTTTGAGGGTCTAAGAAAGCATCTTAAGGTTGGTAAATGCAAGTTATAAAGGTTTCAAGGACTAAGGTGATTTAAGGTATCCTAAATAGGTTAAAAGGCTTAGTATTTCCTTCTGTTGCTATGTTATTGTTGCATTGACTTTCCAGAGCTTTGACCTTTATCAATAGAGCTCTAACTTATTAATCTAATCTGATACAAGAACATTTCACTATACCAACCAATATCATGGTTCCAAGCTCAAGATATTAAATCTCCATAATTTGAACTTATACTAAAGGTTACGATCAAGTGGGCTTTTGTTCCTTCTACCTCACAAAAGGCTTCTACTTTTTCGAAGCTCACCTTAAAGAAGGCTTATGCTGTTAACACAAATGTGTATGCCCACTGACTTTTCTACAATGTAAATTTCAGTGTAGATTACTATTGTGATGCTAACATGTCTAAAATTTTATCTCCCTCATAAAACTTAAAAGTAATTCTAGTAAGCTGCAAGAAATCAACCTGAATCCACCCCTCAGGTCAATTGGACTCTAGTACTGTACTCATTGCCTATCTCAGAGGGTGGGATTCCTCCTCCTTCCCTGGTTTTAGGACTTTTCTTTCCTGGCTAATTGATTGACCCCTTCTACATGAAACACCAGCTGGATTGTTGAGTTCCTCTCATTGGTCAGCCATTGGATTGATGAGTTCCCCTCATTCATCAGTATAAACGCCTCTCTTGGTAGGGGAAGCTTTACCATTAAGCATCTTATAATTTCCTACTACCTTTTGAGACTGAGGGACCCCCTCCCTCCCAACCACAGTCTTCACTGTCCATGGTTGACCCTTTTTGCTGACCCCCATTTAGGACTTCCTCTTTCCCCTGGGAGAGATTTTTTTCCCTCTATGTACAGTTTCTTCCCTCCACTCTGGCCTACGAAAATCCTAGCACTAGGTAAATTGTGTCTCCTATGGGCAGCTGTGCCCTTGGTCTCTGGCCAACGCTGAAGAGTTGTTGGATCAGTCAGGATCATACTCTACTGAGCCAAACTTTGCTCTTGGGACACCTTGACAGGTCATTGACTCCTACCCTCCCAATGGGAATAGTTCATTTGTCTGTTCCTCCTGGTATCCCTCTGGGATGTCTTCTGGAAGATTTCAGGTTTCTACACGTTAGTGCCCGCTTTAAGGGATTCTAAGTTTACACAAGTTAACCAAACTTGGCCTCAATTTCCTTAGATGACAGATCCAAAACAAAGCCTTTTTAATTAATGCCAGTGACTGGGTAAATGGAAGTTCCCTCAAGTAAATGAAGTTTCCCTTGTTCAACTCTCTTTGTTCCAAACCTTCCACCTCTGTTTGCTCTCCCAAAAGTTTTATATGTACACCTAAAGAATTTTCTCCATAACTTACTTAACTTTATCTTCTGCATATATATATATATATATATATATATATATATATATACATATATATGTATGTTTCAGTATTCTGCCAGACATAGATGTTTCCTATATTCCTATAAAATTTACATTATTAAATATATACTAGCTAAGAAAGATTTATTTTGAAAAATATTGTTTCTATTTACTAATAGAAAATATTATTTCCAATATAATATTATCAATAGAAAAATATTATTTCTATTTACCAATATACTAAATAAATTGATTTCCATCCCTTTCACAAACCAATGTGTGAATAAAGAAATAATGTAGTTTATATCACTTGTTCAATTGTCCCTGATACTTTCTTGTTAGTTTACCTCATTAGATGATACCCAAAGTTCCATCTTGTGGCATGAAAAGACAAAGAAGGATATATCCATGAAGAAAGAGAATACAACTGGCTTTAGAGACCACTCTGGTTAGCGTGTATTTGGAATATAAGTAATTTCAATATTCTTCTGATAAAGCAAAAGGAAGAAGCAGACAATATTTCTTGTTTTTTCACCTCTTTAGATGTATCAACACTTCATAAATAGGATTGTGTATTCATGGCGAATTTGAGAACTTAAGATCATAACTCTCAAGGCAAGAGAGCACATTATTTCATCTTAGATGGAATCCATCTTAAAGCTTGTATTATTTTTACTATTATGTAAGAAAGGGGAAGGTGTAAAGATACTCTGTTTCCTGTGATACAACTAGAGCTCAAAAATTATTCTAAATGTTTTCAATGATGGTATGAAAACCTCAATTCATCTTTTAATTTATGTTAATATTAAACCAAAAGTATACTATTTGGTCTTTTACTAATATTAATATAAATCAGCAAGAATCTATTGAAACTGCAAATATCTTTTAAATATACATGTGAAAATATTATTTCTTTTTTTTAACTTTGTCATGGTGTGGTGTTTATTTTTAGTTATCACAATAACAAGATATTTCTTAGTTTCAGGTATGTAAATATCAAGTACAATACATAATAATACAGATATCATCATCATCATTATCTCAATTTGCTTATTTTACTCCCCTCACTCCTCTCCTCCCAGTTCCTCCTTCATCCTTACCCATTCCTTTCTAACTTTCCCCCCCAAAAGGGAGTCCTCCTCTCCCCATATCAACCTTCCCTAGTATATCAAGTCACATAAGGACTAGGCTTAGCATATCTTCATCCCCTGAGGCCAGGCAAGGCAGCCCTGCCAGGAAAAGTGATCCAAAACCAGGCAATAGAGTCCATGTTAGAAACAGCCCCAGACACTCCAGAAGCCGCCATTGTCTACATATGTGCAGGAGGCCTACGTCCAGATGATGCACCCTCCTTAGTTGATGTATCAGTCTCTGAAAGCTCCCATGGGACTGGATTAGTTTTCTCTGTTGGTTTTCTTGTGAGGATCCTGTACCCTCCAGGTTCTTATGTATTTCCCCCATCACTTCCACAGGATACTTAAAGCCTTGTCTCATAAATGGCTCTAAGTCCCACTATCTCAATATACATAATATTAATATTATACATTCCCTTCCTAAAATGATTTTTATTTTTTTTTTAAATTTAGTTATTTTGATCTCAATCACAGGTTAGGTACTTTGAATCCCAGGCATAGTCCCCTCCCTCATTCCCTCCTACCCTCCCACTCCCTCCCTCATCTCCCTCCTCCCCGCCCCCTCCAAGTCCACCAACAGGGGAGGAACTCCTTCCCTTCCATCCAACCCCAGCTTATCCTGTCTCCTCAGGGCTGGCTGCAATGTACTCCCCTGGGATCTAGCCAGTCTGTCACTCCCTGGCTTGTATGGGGGAGGGTCAAAGAGTCAGCCATCAAGAT
>JAQQSO010002879.1:0-14013 GCA_028658305.1 Pachyuromys duprasi
TCAAGGCTGAGCAAGGCAACCCAGCCAGAGGGAAAGGATTCCAGAAGCAGGCAAAAGAGTCGGAGACACCACCATTCCCACTGTCAGGAGTCTTCCCCAAATATCAAGCCAACAATCACAGTATATATGCAGAGGATCTATTGCAGCACCATGCAGGCTCTGTGATTGCTGCTTCAACCTCTGTGAGTCCCCATGAGCCCTACTTAGTTGGTTCGTAGGCCTGGAAACACTACTCCTTAAGCCAGGTTATCCTCATTGCTTTGTTCCTGAACACTGAGTCATATTGCTGCCTACGCTGAGTGTTAGGGAGAAGACTGCTGTGTGTTTGTGTAAGAGATAAGGGACCCCCCACCCCCAAGGCCATCGAGGCTGCCTCAACTATTATTAGGGGATTTGGGATGGCAGGAATTGTGACCATGGAGACTAACTATTCTTTCCATACCTGTTTGTTCATTTGTTTTCATTTATTGAGATGGGGTGTCATGTGGCTAAGACTGGCCTTGAACTTACTATGTAGTCAAAGATAGCATTAAACTCCGGTTCCCCCTGTCTCTACCTCATACGTGCTGGGATTAGAGGCATTGTGCCTCCATGCCCCGTTTTCACACTTGGATGTTCTGGGTTTTGTCAACTACAGAGGTCCTGGGTAGGATTTTGTTACCAGTGATAGCAGTCATTTTGGGGGTAATGATTTTTGGGGACTTCCTTCTTTGTTAGATCTTAGCAGCAGGCTGCAGACATAATCAGGCTGACTTCTGATAGCAGCCTCTGTGAATCTTCCAGAGCTAGCAGTACCCGGGTGGGTGCTCTGTGGGCAGCTGGGGCCTGTAGTTGGAATAGCGTGGCCAGTCCTTCTGTGCATCCTCCAAGCTCATCCACATATATGTCAAGGAGTGGGAGCAGGACCACTCTGTCGAGCAGTCCTCTCCAGAACAATAGAAATGTGAATGTTTTTTCTCTTTTCTTTTCTTTCTCTCTCCCCCCCGCCCAAGAACTCGGTGCATTTTTGTGGACAATGACTCATCACTGAGTATGCCAGTAATAGAACCATGGCATGTCTGCACAGTTTATAAGGCACTGGGACATGTGTTAGCCTGGTTGGTCCCTACACAACTCTTGAAAGGGGCAACATGGTACATTTAAGCCTCCATTCCAGAGATAAGAGAACTGCAGCATTTGTGACAGATGCATGCAAAGTGCTCCTCAAAGGAAATAGCCTTGTAGAGAAAACATCCCCTCACAGAAAATAACTTCCACAGGAAACAGCTTCTCAAAGGAAATACAGGCTCACAGGAAACAGCTTCTCATAGAAAATGGCCTCACAGGAAACAGCTTCTCACAGGAAATGGCCTATCACAGGAAATGACCCCTTATGGGAAACAACCTCTCTCAGGAAATGGCCTCTCACAGGACACAGCTTCTCACAAGAAACAGCCGCTCACAGGGAATAGCCTTTCACAGGAAACAGCCCCTCACAGAAATGGCCCTTTATGGGAAATGGCTTCTCAAAGGAAACAACCTCTTTAGGAAATGACCCCTTATAAGGTAATGAAACTTGAATTTGGCCTATTCTTCCCTTTATGTCTCTCTATTGAGAAAGCCCCTTCACAATCTGATAGAAATAAGAAAGAAGTTGACATCCAGAGAAGTATGCAAAGAGAAGACAATGCAGGGATACATTTAAGCTGTACTTGATGTTATGTGCCCTGAGTTGGTGATGGTTTTTCTGTGGGCTATGGGAGGTGTTGAAGTCAGAAGCTTCCCTTTATCAACACTACTGACCTTAGGAATGTGAAATTCCCATTTATTATGAGTTTTGATTGGGGGAGATAAGTCATCAGAATAATAAAAAGTGGAGTCCTGATTGAAGGAGAGGGCAGGCCATTAGGGCTACAGCAATGCCGGACTTGAGGAAAAACCACACCGACTGCAAAGTCCAAAGTCCACAAAGTCTCTGGGAATGAGGATGAGGTTTGAGTAAGGGAAAGGAGAATGGATGGTGCTTGTTACAGGTGAAATACAGACAGGTAAAGCCTGGGAGTCCTGATGGCTGCAGGGATGGAGGAGGGACCCACAGCACTGAGCTGTGAGAAGAATTTAAGAACTTGAGCGGAGAGCAAACAATTTCAAATATTACTTTCATTCCGTCCAGTAGACACACACTGGGAAAAAAAAAGGAAGAGAGAAGAAAAACAACAAGATGGGAAGAAAAATATTACAAGGAACGAGTGAAGGAGAGAGAAGAGGATGGATGGACGGACAGTTGCCGAAAGGCCATGTGCCGAGGCAACGTGGGAAAAAGGAAAGAGTGCTATGCCTCAGGCACGCACAGGGATAGCAGGACTTCTGCTGCCCATAGGCTGGGCCTCTCTTATTTTCTCATGAGTTGATTGTTCAGATATTAGCTAGTGAAGACCCTTTTCTGGGGGATTTTTTTTTTCTTTCTCCGTCTTACAGATGTCTGTGGCTAGCGGCCTGGTGTCAGATTCTCAGAGAGCAAGAAAGAGTAGCATGGAAGGGTAGTAAGGTGATGGTGGCTCCTCTCCATCTGACAGGCCTGAGTTTACTATGCGCATTCCTGCTCCGTTCTGGGCATTGGACTCAAGGTCTCACATATGGTAGGCGAGTGCCCCACCACTGGGCAACAGCCCCACTCTTCTGTGTTTATCCTCCTAAAGGCTCGAACAGCATCGTCTCCCTCGTGGGCTGTTGAATAGAAAAATCAGAACAGGATCTCCCCTTCACTGCATGCGGCTTTCCGTCCCAGCTGTGTGAGCGACAGCAGGCTGTGCCATTCTCCTGTGTCCACAAATATCCCAGCGAATTCTCCCTGTCTACCCCTGTGGCCACCAGTGTTCCTACTGCCAGTGCAGCCTTGACTGTGCATGCAATGATGGAGCAGACCCTTCAGGTTCAGCCCCACTCTATATACTTCTTCATCTGTCCTCCCGATCTCCTCCTCTTCTCACGGAGAAGCCAATCCCTTTCTCCTGCCATTATTCTTCACCTCCTTCTGGGATACATTCTCTAGCATTTATATGGCCTACAGCCTCCTACATACAGACAAACCCTACTCCTTGGCCCCTGGATCCAGTTTTCCATCTTTTCCCCACGAGCACCTCAGGCCTTCCTTATTTAAGCTCTACTGTCTTTTGTCATGGCCCTTCCCTTTCCTCCCCAGCTTCTGTATTCATTATTGCAGTGTGATTCCTTTTGCTAATATATTTGTCTTTCAGCCCAATAGACACTTTGTCTTGTTTTAGTAGTACTTGCCAATTTTGGTCAGTGCCATTTCTTATCTTTTTTTCTTTTTTGTTTTGTTTTGTTTTTACTCTTTCTGCTCCTCATGCCCTTTGAATATTGACAGTTTTAGTCCTGTCCGGATACTCCTTCTCTGCACAGTCTACTCTTTTCTGGGAGGTCTCAGGGGCTTTCCAATGACCTTCTGGTCCATCTCTCTTTCTGGGCCTTAAAACTAATGCCCAGCTGTCCCTTGGGCAAGTCCTCTTGGACATTCTGCAGATGTTGAATACACAGTATGTCTAGATCAGACCTTCCTTTCCTGTAGACATGTGCTGCCTCAGTGAATAGCGTTATCAGCAAGTTGCCCAGACCAAGCGGCTCTCCCTGGTTCTCCCTGTATCAGTCCTGACATTCTGTTGCTCCCACTGTGTCTTGGAATTCTTATTTTCTCTCCATTCCACGTGGAGTTGTACTTATGTAGAGTAAGCTCAATGTTTTTTAGGTGACTAAAAAATGAGATTGAAGCATGGGAGGATTGCTCCAACAAAATGGGTACCTATGTTTGTTCTGCTGTGGATATAAATCAGTGGAAAATGTCAGACCTCCAGACAATTGTTTGTATTATCTCCCACCAATTTCTTGGGAGGTGTTCGCTGAGGTGGTACCTGGCCTGGGTTCCTCTCAGAGGATGTTTTTCCATTGTCCTGGTGCTGGTGTGGTGCTGGGAAGATGGGAATAGCTGTTTCTCTGTCTCTCTGGTCTCTCTACCGGATCTCCCTAGCATAATGGCTTCCCGGAACTGGACTTCTTGTATATCAGTTTAAGGTTCTAGTGATAACCAGAGCCAGAGGAGTGCCAGAATGCTGTCACCTTTTTCTTAATGCCATTCATTAGGTGAACATCACTAAGGCTGGCCTTGTGCGAGGGCTGAGAATCAAACATCATTGTTTCGTAGGAGCAATGCTGAAGAATTAGTGAACTTCAACCATGTGAAATTCAGTTGTAGTTTGATGTACAGCTCTGTCAATTTTAACATGTCAAAGGCCTTTGTAACTAACAAGAAGGTGTGTTCATTTGTGGTCATGTTCTCTTCTTCCTTTCCTTCCTTCCTTCTTTCTTTCTTTCCTCCTTTCTTCCTGTTTTGTTAGACACGATTTCTCTGTGTAGCCTTGGCCATCCTGGACTCACTTTGTAGACAGGCTGGCCTGGAACTCACAGAGATCCGCCTGCCTCTGCCTCCCCAAGTGCTGGGATTACAGGCGTGCGCTGCTGTGCCTGTACTCTTCATGTACCCTTTTTATCTCCATATCCCTAGTGGACACTGATCTCTCCTGAGAGTTTTTCCTAGAACTCTCTGAGTAGAGTCATTCTGTATATGATCCTTTGAAATTGGCTTCTTCCCTCTGTATAATGCACTTCAGAGCCATCTAAGTTGTTGGGTGTAGTAATGATCCATTTGTTTTTATCTCTGGGTTTATGTGTGTTTCAGCCATCATCTGTGCATCAATTTGCTCATTGAAGGATATTTCTATTATATAGAGATTTTGTGTGAACCAAAGCTTTCATTTTTTTTAAATGGTAAATTCTTAGACATTGAATTGCTTTGGGCCAAAGCAGCATTACTTAGCTTTCTTTGTAGATAGGTATCCTCAAGGAGAAATTGCTGAGTCTTTGGACTTCAGAATCTAAGTACCTTTTGAAACTCTGCCTAGAAATCACTGTTCACAGCTGCTTGACTATTCTCTTCATTAAGTCTTCTGAGGCCCTGCTGTGGATGAATCATGAGATAAGGTTCTGGTGTCCCCGTGTGGCTTTGTCACCTTGAACTATGACATCACCTAGCACTTGCTGTGTACACTCATCCTATAGATTATTTCCTGCCATCTACTCCTCTTAGGTGTGTTTGATTCTTTTTTTTTCTAAAGCTTTCAGATGATCTGTTAAGTTGCTAATATGGAATCTCTCCAATTTCTTAATAAAGGCACTTAGTGCTATGAACTTTCCTCTTAGCACTGCTTTCATGGTGTCCCATAAGTTTGGGTAAATTGTGCCCTCATTTTTATTGAATTCTAGGAAGTCTTTAGTTTGCTTATTTATTTCTTCCCTCACTCAGTGATCATTGAGCAGGGAGTTAGTTGTTCAGTTTCCATTAGTATGTAGGCTTTTTGTTGTTTCTCTTATTGTTGAGGTCTAGCTTTAATCCATGGTGATCTGATAAAGAACAATGGGTTAATTCAATTTTCATGTATTGGTTGAGGTTTGCTTTGTGACTGACTGTATGGTCAATTTTAGAGAAGGTCCTGTGTGATGCTGAGAAAAAAGTATATTCTTTTGTGTTTGGGTGAAAAGTTCTGTAGCTATCTATAGCTTTCCAGAGGGACGGTGTCCATGACTGAGCTTTGAAGAGGCTTATTTCTCAAATCTCAGTATACATAGATCTTCAGAATTTCATCAGTCATCAAAATACAGCCAGCCCTCTGTATTGCAGGGGGTCCATGTGAGGATTCAACCAACCATGGAGCTAAAATATTAGAAAAAGAATGGCCTCTGTACTGTGCTGAGCAGTTGCTTTGGTGGTCATTCCCTCAACAATGCAGTATTATGACTATTCATATGCCACCTATGTTGAATCAGGTAGTGTTTGCATTATAGTGATGACTCCCGGTGTATGAGAGGGTGCTTACATGGTTTGTATGCAAACACTATGCTGCTTATGCAAGAGACTCTGATGTCTGTTGGGACAGGGTATGGGCGGGGAGGGTCCTGAAGCCAGTTCCCCGCAGGCACTGAGGGACTGAGCTGGCATTAAACAAAGTCTCCAGAACACTGGAGTTTTTCATATTGCACATCAAGATGAGATGAAGAGTAATGGAGGTGTGTGGCCAGCTGGATGTGGGTTTTGGCCTCCTTCCTTGGCCACCCAAGAATTCTGAATCTGCTGCTTATATCCAAACTTCACTCCCAACAGGTAGCCCTTATCCAAAGGCTTCAAGCTGTCTTGTTTACACAGTATGTAGATACTTGTATCTATTTTCTTTACCGGTGAAAGTGAGGGGCTTTTGCAGGAAATTTTGGGGAGGGGTTAAGGTGAATCTGGAGAGCTTGGCTTGCCTGAAAATTTTGAACTTGTGCTTTTAACATTGGAATTTGTGAACAGCCCTTTGGTGAAAGGCCACCGGAGAGGACTTAGAAAAAAATCCAGAACCCCTGTGCTCAAATGCACAGCCCATCTCATCAGTTGGTTCCTCTGGTGGCCTGAGAATATGTGATCCTCCCCACGTTTGCATCCCTGCAGGTCCTAGGGATGTTTCCTGCTCAGTCCTAACTCATGTCACGTCATGATAGCCAGACTGTAACCATGATTAGGTGTCCTAATTGAGTGTCCATGCTTCACCTTGGGAACCTCCTGTTCCACCATCCTCCCATAAGTGACAAGAGGTGTCCAGAAGTAGCTGCTCTTTCCCATCATTGCTGCTTCTGCATGCATCTTGCGAGGCCCAGCTAGCCAGAGTAAGGCCTCAGCTAATCCTGGAGGAGCCGTGCAAAGAGGAGGGAGGGAGTGGCCCAGGCCTGAGGTTTCTTTGTACCTCAGGGCTCTTGTGTCTTTAAGCCTATCTGGCTCCTTCACACTCTCAGCCATTTCTCTCATTAAATAAAACAAAACAACAAACCAGCATCTCAGCCTGCCTGGTCCCTGTGGAAGAGTGTGCTGGGCTCTATTAAGTGAACAGATACAGTTCTGCAATGTCTTAACAATTTAAAAATCATTATTCAGTACAGTGTTTTTCTGGGAACCCAGAGTTTGCCAAAGCTGGAGGACAGTGTCGGGGGCTCAGGGATTCTGACTAGGCTCACAAGAAATGGAGAACAGAAGTTGAATTCTAGAAGCTCTTTGCTGCTGAATCAGTGTAGCCAAAAGTTCCTCTGATGGGAGAGGGGTCATGAAGATGTGTTTTTACATCCCAAAGCATGTGCTGCTGATCACACTCAAGTGTCTTTAGTGTTTGAAGTCGCTGATCGGGGCTCGGAGTGATTAGTGACTTGGAACTGAAAGACCAAGCTCCTAGGCCCACCCTGGGGTCTTGTCATTCTGTGGGCCTATTCCTTTTAGGGTCTGTTTTTGCTTGTTTGTTTTGTGTTTTGTGACTAAGCTGTGCAATTTGAAAGGCTCCTGTGAATTTGTAATCTTGATTCACCCACTGGAGTCTTTAAGGAAAACAACAACAACAACAAAACCACCACCACCAACAAAAAACTTGGCCATGAGGTTAGTAAAGGAGCTTGCCATTGTCCCTACTGCTGGCCTTGGTGCTCCAGAGTCTTCTCGCCATCTGCATTGCTCTCTGTTCCCGTCTCCTGTGGCTGGGGTAGGTGTTGGGCTGAGTTGGAGTAGAAAGGTGTACTAGTGTGAAGAGCTTTGCTTTGGCTCCTGGTCTGTCTGGTGCTACTGTAGCAAAATACCTGACACTGGGCTAGTGACTTCAAGCAGAAATTTATTGGCTCACGAAGAAGTCAATGACTGGTGACAGCACCCCGTTATCCTATGGTGGAGAACAAGGTAGGGGAAGGCTGTCATCCTCTTAGAACCCACTCTCTAGGAATGGCACTTGTTTCATGGAGACCTTGGTTATCTAATCGATTCTTAAAGGTTTGTCTTTCCAATATCACCATGTGGGGGACTTGTACTTTGAGGGTTCACTCAAGCCATGGTACATGGCATAAGCAGCAGGGTGGTCTTACTTTGCTGTTTATAGCCCTCTCTGATGTGAATCAGCAAGGTGTTCTTTTCCTCCATTCTCTGATCAGACCGTGTGTTTCTCATACCAGTGCTCAGCTCTCTCGCCACTCCAAGCCCTACCCACCTGCAGAGTCTAGTGCCCATATACTGTGCGGAGTCTAGTGCCCTGTACCAAGCAAACTCCACCCCCACCCCTGGAATTTGCTTGGCTAAGTCTGTCCTAGAGTAATCCTTGCCCTTTCTGTCTCGAGTCCTACCTTTCTCATTTGTCCGTCCCCTTGCAATTATGATAATATGTGTGAACTGTTGTCCTTGAGGAGGGCACTTGTTGGATAGGTTCCTGTTATCAGCCATCCTTCTGTTCAGGAGTGTTGTACGTCTACTCTGCTCAATCTTTTCCTTTTTAATTAAACATTTATTTGCTTTATATTTAGTATATAAACATTCTTTCTCCTTCCTACCTTCTTCTTCCTCTCCCTCCTCCCTCATTCTTCATTGTTTAAGAGAGGGTCTCATGTAGCCCACAATTGCCCGTAACTTCTTTCTGTTCCTTGTCTCCACCTTCTATTGCTGGGATTACAGGTGTGTACTATTATACCTCATTAAAAAAGTGTTGAGGATTTAACTCAGGGCTTTGTATATGCTAGCTCAGTACTCTACCAACTAAGTGACATCTCCAGCCCATGAATTAACATTTTTTTGTGATTCATCTTTTCTTCCATTGTTTTATACTGGGGTTTAAACCCAGGGCTGTGTATATACCAGGCAAATGTTGTACCACTGGGCTAACTAATCCCAGTTCATGGTTTTTCACCTTGGTTCTTGGTTTCTGGTACATGCTTAGAAACTGTTCCAAATATTAGTTCTGGGAAAGTCAGGCACACTTCGAGTATCTGTCATCATACAGTTCCGTCCCTTTCAGGCTTCTTCACTGTCTCTTCCCCAGATGTTGAGACACACCCACCCCTGCGTATTCCTCTCCAGTGCCTTTCCTTTAAGTCTATGATTCTATGTGAGAAGCTGATGTGAGGATGTTATGTCCTGATCTGCTCTTTAAAGCTGTATCCACAGTGAAGGGAGGTTGCAGCGGAGCCACACTGCTTTAGGCTACTCTACTTATTCTGTATAGAAAAATCTGGGCTCATAGTTAGAGGTTACAGGTTGCTCCTGCTTATTCTTGAGCAGAGGTTAGCCAGCTTTTTCATACAGGGCCAGGTTGTCAATATTCTCTGCACAGCTGCAGTTGCTGCGCCATGGTAATGCAAATTAAAAGCATAGAGTTGCTACCATGTGCCATCAGAATGGTTAAAGTTTGAAAGTGTGCTGGACCTGGGGGGATAGCTCAGCAGTGAAGAGTGCTGGCTGTTCACTTCCAGGATCAATTCCCAGAACCCACACAGCAGCTCACACGGTAACTCCAATTCCAGGAGATCTGGCACTTTCACAGACATATATGTAGGCCAAACCACCAATGCACAAAACAAACAAACAAACATTAAAAGTATGCTATCAGCATGGTTTGGCAAAGATGAAAGACAAAAGGGAGACTCGTGCTAGATTTTCAAATTTCATAACAGTCATGAAGCAGGCAGAAATGCATGTTCTAGGACTCAGTGATTCCATGACTAAACATTGACCTAAGAAACGTGTATGCAGAATATATGCCCCAGAGACATAAAAAGTGTTCACAGTAGTTGGCTATGTGGTGCAAAACAGCTGAGAGCAGCTCTCATCAACAATGGCTAATTATGTGTATTCACATGAAAAAGTGTATTCACTGAAAATGGATGCACTGCTTCATTCATGCCCAAGGTAGCCGGGTCTCATAGACATATGATTGAGTGAGGAAAGCTGTGCATTTACATCAAGTTTAAAGTAGGAACACGGGTTTACAGTCTTAGAGATCTATCTGTGGTGAGGAGAGAGTGAGTAGGGACTGGTGAAGACCCCAAGTAGATTCTTTCGCTTATCTGAGTGCTGGTGACATGGATATGTTCCCTCAAAATTCATGAACCAACACTTTTTAAAGTGTGTTCTGCTTAAATATTACTTAAAGATACAGGAGATGGATGTTGTTGGCATGGAATCTCTAGTATTTTGCCAACTGGTAGCCAGAAATGTAAGAAAGGAGATGGTGATGAAACCCAAGAGAGTTTTTCAGATACTTCAAAATTATTATGTAGTGATGGATGTGTCTTCATCCTGGAGGACAGTAGGCTAGGAAGCCATGAAAGAGCCACTTCTGTTATGTCTTTGGGAGATATCTCATCCCCAAGAGAAGTTGCTGATGGTTTACAGATCGCCACAGACTAAAGGAACAAAACAAGAATGCTGATTTTCCTCTTTCTCTCCACTCATTTCTTCTTTTCTTATTCTACTGCAAAAGGGTCAGAATTCTTGCCAGGGAGCCTACACCCACAGAACACAAAAAGAATAATGCCATTTTTGAAAGGATGGAGGATGCAAATTAGCATTTTCTGGACAGAGACATTTGCCAAGTTGGAGAACCCAGACACAGTGGGCAGCACAGAAGGCGTTGGCAGACAAGAAGTCCACATTTTCAGAAGCTGAACGGAAGATGCTTCAATTGCTTGATCCAGGGGTCGAACAGGTGGCTCAGTACTTGAGTGGTTGCATGCAAACCTGAAGACTGGAGCTTGGGTCCCCTAAAATCCACGCAAATATGAAGTGGGTGTGGCAGCCCGATTATAATTCAAGGCTGAGAAGGCAGAGAAAGGATCCCCAGAGCAGGCTGATTAGCAAGATTAGCCATATTGTGGAGCTCTGGATTTGATTGGGAGACTGCCTCAATGCATAAGGTGGGAGAGCAGTTGAGGGTGATTCCTGACATCGACCTCAGGTCTCAACATGCATGCACACACACAAATGCATGTGCACCTGCACACCCGCACATCCACACTCATGAAAATGAGCAATAATAACTTGATGTAGGAATAAAGCATGGACTGCATAGTTATCTCATGATAGGACATAGTTGTCCTCCTGAAGGGGTCAGTCTATGTAGGTAGCAGTTTTGGTTGATGGATTACTAATTGCTCAGCAGCCAAGGTGTGCTCATCTTTTGTGAGTATAGCTGTCAGGTCAAAATAGCAAAGGTCTTTTGGCTCAAGTGTGGTGGCACACACCTGTAATCCCAGCACTCGGGAGACAGAGACAGGAGGGTCTGAAGATTAAGATCAGCTCTAGTGATAGAATGTTTGAGGTCAGCCTGGGCCACATCATCAGACCCTGCCTCAGCAAAACAAAACAAAATAAAGCAAGCAAGTAAGCAAACAAACAAAAAAACCAAAGAAATGTCTTTTGCAAGTGGTAGGATATTCAATCTGTCCCTATCTTGGTAATGGCAGAGTCAAAGAAAGAAACTGGGATGTGTTTGATTGTATAGGAAGGAAAACATTAAAAAATGTCTGCCCATGGCACGATTAGCTTATTGTTCTAATCAGATAAGTTCAAATATTTATTTACTCCATTTCTTATTTTTTGAGGAGTTGGAATGTAACCTTGGACTGGTATTGGACTCATACAGTCCTCCGGCCTTAGCTTCCCAAGTGTTGGATTACAGATATGATCTTCCATGTCCAGAATAAAAAGCTTATTTATTCCTAAAAAGCATCGTTGTTGATTCCCACTTTTTTCTCATTGATAAAGTACTTTGAATGCTAAGTGTCTTCATTGGTTGATTGAGTGGTTTGGTTTATGAAGGTCATCAGAAAGCATCACAGCTCAGAGACCTGAGGTGAGTATTGGATGTTTTGCCCTTGGAGGAGCCGTTTATCTTCTACTCAACCAAAAATAGGCACCAAATCAGTCCCTGTTATCACTGCAAAGTGTGTCATGAGGTTTCTCTGACTTGGGAATGCTTTCTGCCAAGTTGGAAAGCAGTTTAGGAGACTCCAAGGCAGCTCCGACACTTCCCTGTCTCCTCAGAAACCAGTCTTTTCTCCCAGTAGTACTGAGATTATCAATTTTGTCTCACAATTTTGATTTTTGAAAAATTTTATTTATCAAAGGCACTAACATGCTGGCATAGTCCTCAAACATTAGAGTTATTTTAAGGATTGGGTGAGTTAGTAGCACCAATTATTTGATCTTGTGACATGTCATTATCATCTACAAAGGTCATGATGGAGAACTGCATGATTGAGTTACTAAAATCAATTTTATATTGTGTCTGGCAAGTTCATGCATTTTGTGTTGGGCTGCTGTGGTGATCTGAATAAGAAATGTGCTCCATAGGCTCATGCATTTGGATTCTTGGTCCCCAGTTGGTGGCACTTTGGGAAGGATTTTGGAACTTTTACCAGGAGATCCCTATCAGGTGGAAGTATATCATTAGGAGTGAGCATTGAGGTTGTATAACCTAATCCTACTTCCTGTGTTCTCTCTCTTGGCTTCTTGTGTGTGGATTAAATGTTGTCTCTCTGCTTCCTGATTGCCAGGCTGGCCTCATGCCCTTGCTGGCATGCCTTCCTCACTGTGGTGGGCTGTACCCCACCTGGAACTGTGACCTAAAATAAGCCCCTTTCTTCTCTCAGTTGCTTTGGATCATGGTATCTTTTGCAGCAAAAGAGAAGCAGCAATATGAGTAATCATCGCTGTCCTTAGATGCATGAGGCCTGTGGACCGCCTGGACATACTTGATAATTTCAAATATTCTTTGAAGCTCCACAAATTCTCAAAACCACAAAAGAGGCTTTTCTTGCAAGTATAGTGTGCGCTAGCCACCACAAAATGCTTTACCTGCAAGATTTCCACTCCTCACAGCAGCTGTAGCATGTGGTGGGCCATTTCTCATTTCCCTGAAAACGAAAAAGCCTTCGAAGTTGAGTGATTTGTGTAAGGCCACACAGCTGCTGGGTGGCAGAGCTGGGGACTGAAAACTATGCGCCACCCTGGCCTCCGCATCTTCTCTTCTCTAATGCTTTCTCAAACTGTGGTCCATGCTTCTTGGAAAGTCTGTGGATATTGTGGTGGCAGAAAGGAGGATTTGGCTTGTGAGAGAAATTTATCTTCCACTGGAAATTGACAAACATTTCCTGTAAAGGGCAGATGGAAACTTTTTTGCCTTTGTAGACCATACATGTAGTCTGTGTGACAAAGGTTCACTCTGCCGTCGTGATATGAAGGCTCCAGAGATGATGCATAAATAACCGCATCTGTGAACTTTCCTTAGAGAGACAAATGCTGGGTCAGGCTGCAGCTTGCTGGGTCCTGCTTTCTTTTCTTACCAGACTCCACCCTCTCAGGGCTCTGACTCTGCTCAAAGCAACACTGTCTTTCTAGAAGCTTTCTATTCTCTCTAGTCAGCATCAGAGCCACACATTCCACTAAGTTCTGGGTATTGGAGGCAGGGTGGTGGCCAGAATGAAGGTTTTGATCTCATGGAGTTGACATTCTGGTGGGAGACAGGCAGGTGTGGATCAGGTCATGGTGAGGGGCAGAAAGAATAAAGGGATGGAGAGGGATGGTTCTGGTCTACGTGGGGAAGTGCAAGAAGGACTCTAAATAGGAAGCACTGTTAGAGAATCCTGGATGGAAGGCAGGAGGGAGCAAACACTTAGTGGCTGGAGTGTGTGCCAGCTGCCTGTTAAGTGGCACTGGCCAGCATGCAGAGAGAGCCTGGACTGAGCTTGGACCAACCCTCCACCTCCCCTCAAGTGACCCATTTCCCCTAAAGGCCATACAACCTTTCAGAACAGTGCCACTCACTGGGGACCAAGTGTTGAAACACATGGGTCTGGAGGGTGAGGCAGAGGGGGCATTTCACTACCGAATGTAACATTTCCTAGAGGATCGTTGTAAGGTGTTGTAAGAACGTAGGACTAAAGACAGACTCTCCTCTGCTGATAATACCTACCTTTCAGAGAAGAAAAAAGGTGATTGACTAGTCCTATCGACCAGAGGAGATTTGGGGCTGGCTTCATTTTTGTCTAGTTGAGTGTTTCCAACTGTCTGAGAGCTGTCCCTGCTAGGTTCCCTCTTAGCCTGGCAGGGAACTATGCCTCGTGAAC
>JAQQSO010002880.1:0-14011 GCA_028658305.1 Pachyuromys duprasi
GACAAGATGATCTGGGGTCAGATGGAAGGGGAGGAGGTCCTCCCCTGTTGGTGGACTTGGAGGGGGCGGGGAGGAGATGAGGGAGGGTTGGGAAGGGTGGGAGGGAAAGAGGGAGGGGGCTATGCATGGGATGCAAAAAACCTAACCTCTGATTGATATAAAAATAAATAAATTTATTAAAAAAATAAATGAATAATACAAGTTGGCAAACAAACAAACAAAAAGAAGGTATTCTGCAAGCTATGAAGAGAAAATCCTCGACACCAATCCATTTCACCTACAAAACATTTCACCCACAATCTGTCCTGCCTGCAGAGTGTGCTGGGGCAATGGCTGCACAAAATATGTGACAGTGGTGTTTGGTTTAACTTGAGGCCCACCCAAGAGAGAGAGCCCATGCCCTACACTGCCTGGGTAGCCAGGAACTGGAGACTGAATAATCCAGAGACCTAGGGTATCTTATCCAGTTATCATCAGCAAGGTCCTCTGGCAGCAGATATGAATGGGCACAGAAACCCATAGCCAGAAATCATGTTGTAGGAGTATAAACTGCAGGTGTCCATGAGGTACCTCCCCTTAGAGATCAAGGAACCCTGATGAAGAGGAAGGAAAAGACTGTAGGAGTCAGAGTGGATGAGGAGAACAAGGTTCATTGTATCAACTAAGCCAGGCTCATAGGGGTTCACAGAAACTAAAGTGGTAAGCATGGGGCCTGGATGGGTCTGCACCAGCTCCTCTGTGTACCTGATACGGCCATTATCTTGGTGTTCTTATGAGACTCCTAACAGTGGGATCAGCTCTGTCTAACCCTTTCACCTGCACTTGAAACTCTTTTCCTCCTACTGGCTTGCCTTGTCCAGCCTTAAAATGATAGTTTTACCCTTTTCTTCTTGTATTTTGTTTTGTCCTGTTTGGCTTTCTTTTCTTGGAGACTTGTTCTTTTCTGAAGAGGAAAGAGAATGGGGTTCGTTCTGGGGGAGAGCGGTATGGAGAGGAAACAGTTGGAGTGGAGTAAGGGAAGCTGTGCTTAGGATGTATTGTATAAGAGAAGAATCTATTTTCAACTAAAAAGAGTTCACACTCAAAAAAAGAAAGGCTATAATTCTAAGCAAAGAGAAAAAATATTTTAACATAACGTGACAGTGTTTTAGATTATTCCACTGTTCATTTCTCTAAGGAAATCAGAAATCACTGTTATTAATTATACAAATTTCATTTGATATATTTCTGTATAAGTGGTTGCTACAGCTTGAACATAATGTATTATTTTCAAGTTTCGTGTGGAAACTTCATCACCAGTGTAATAGCATGCAGTGGGGCCTGCAGCGGGTGAGAAGTTAGAGGGCTTTTCACAAACAAATGTAATTAACGTCCTTCTAATGAGATGTTGCGGCACCCACCCTCTTTGCCCCTGTGTTTTCAACCATGCCTTTCCGAGGACACAGAAGGAAGATGTCATCCAGGTGCAGATGGCAGCTCTTATCAGACAGTTAACTTACTGACACAAGTGTCTTAGACTTCCCAGACCCCAGAACTGTAAGGAAATAAATATTATCTGATAGAGAGAGGGAGAGAGTCAGCAAGGATTATAGTCTCAAGCAGCATCAGGCAGCCATCAGAAAAATGTAATTTGAATTCATGCTTTCTTCAGTTTTTATCTGAGACATTGTGTTGACAGTCAACAGATAGAGGTCCAGCAACACACATACATAAGGAATGCCAAATCAGTCACCTAAATATAGCAAAGTGGTGCCTACCTAGCTGTTTATCTTCTCCTCTCCAGAACCTTTAGCATGGCTTACTCCACACTTGTCTACACTGTAGTGATACTGACATGTTCTTCAGTCATTGACAAATGCCAGTGGGCTCTAGGCTCTGCGTAAGGAACTTTGATATGCCCTTTTCTCTGTACATATATTCAAGCTGACAGCAGTTGGCATGCTGTTGGATGTCCTCGACACCATTGGGATATAAACAGACAATATAAGTATGTCCACATGGATGTTATCATTGACTGAGGAAAGACAGTTAGGTAAATTCAAATTTAGTAACTTTGAAAAGTAACTTCAAAAATTATCTTCTAAACTAAGCATTCTCCGATCTCTGAGAACATAGTAAAAGTCTATGAAGAGATTATTATAATGACTTTAGATAAGATGTTCATGGCTGGCAAAGAGTGAAACAAACCTTAAAGAAATCTGTCTGAAAGACCAAAGTGATGGAACAGGAGAGGAGCTTTCCTAACAGAGAGTCCTGCAGCACATGCAATCAAAAATGATTACATTTTAATTGATCAGAACACGATTATACAAAATCCCATTCAACAGAATCTTTCAGATGTTTTAAATGTGCACTGTAATCAAGTGTTAGACAATTTTAGGATGGTGTATACATTATGTTTGTGTTATGCATCTGTTCTGCTAATTACACACAGAACAGAAAACACACAACTCATTGCGCTTCGGATGTATTAAATAACCTTTATGTAATTGGTTGAACCAGCTACATTTTAAATGAACTTCATCATCTTTTCAGCTCAATGATGCTATATTTGATTGTTAGATTCATTAATCCATCTATTCACATCAAGAGTTATTTACTGAACTCATCACCTCCTATCCAACTCTTTAAGCAATTTCTCGGACTATGCTTCCTAACGAATTTCATGAAATCAAATTCTACTCACAAAACACAAGAAACTTAGAATCATCCTTGACATTTTCTCTTCTCTCACTTCTCACAAGGAATCATCTGATCATTCATTCATCATATTTGTTATTGTCTTTTAGAGCTATTTTTACAAATAAAATACTTTTATTAGTTCTTTGAAAAAGAATAAATGAATAACAAGTGAATGATCAGAACTTGAGTCTCTGAAACAAATAAATAGTGTTCCAATAGTGTTTAATCTATTGTTCTATTTAGCCATTTGTACTAGGAAAGGGGTAGATGGCATCCCTCCTAAGAACTGTGTATATGATATTAACCTTTTCATCTTGCTCATAAATAGACTTGATTTGGTCACACAATGTTGCCACTCATGAAAATATAACTCCATTGTCTTCTAGCAGCTAAAATGTGTGCAGGATAAAATAAAAACATTACAATATACAATCCATAATTAGCCATAGTGTGAGTTTTATGTTCTTTTCAGTACAGTAAATCACGATACCTTTGCTGTTGTTGAGTTTTTCTCCACAAACCCATCTGTCATTATTTCTATGCACATCCCTAACATTATGTAATTGGCATGGAATTCTGGAAAGAGCACAGGCCACGTTTTGTTCATCATTTTATTCTCAGGGAAATGTTTGTGTTCTATTGAGCTATATAAACTCATCTTGCTCACATAATACCTTTTCTTGTGTTATTCAGGATTGTGATTGCTTATACGATATTGAGTATTTTGTCATTCATTAAGTGGGAAAATTTCATACCTCCTTGACTTGGCACCATATGAACTGGAAGCTAACAGCTTTTGTGTGACACTCAAGTAGTTTTTACTGAATAAATGAACAGAAGCAACAAAATAAACAACCTAGAAATTAGTTTTTATTTTAAGGCTACATGGAGTCAAAGAAAAAATTATCTAATGCTCTCACTGAAATTTTAAACTTAATAAATGTTTTAAAGAAAGATGACAAAAATAATTTCAGGAGAAAATTATTTTTGAATATACTTCAATGTCTTGTTTCTAGAAAGAGAAGATAATTGCTTCTTCATGGAGGCTGAAGTCATGTTAAGGTGAGGAGAGCAGAGTTCTATGACACAGACATGCCTGTTTGTCCTCCTGGTCAGGACTCTACTAACTTAGCCCATGTTTATACTCATATGATAGCCATAATGAATGATGTTTCAGGAAGATGTATGTGCAATAAAAATGTTATTTATCTCTAGATTAATTCAATAGTAGAGTGCAAAATATTATTACCTGCTGTTTGCTTGTAATTTTACAAATATGTTAATTCACACATTGCAATTCGATGAAGCGGGTTTCACTAGCAGAGTTTCTCTATGTAGCCCAGGCTGGCCACAACCTGGAGACTCTCCTGAGTTGGCCTCCCAGTGCAGGGATGCTAGGCCTCTGTCAGCATGACAGGCCTGGGTCTCTACTGGAATTCCTCTAGGTTCATGAGAATTGAAACTTCATGATTATACCAAAGCTGGTGGGAAGCTGGGGTCCCCTATTTTGCTTGACACGTGGAAAATGAACAGGAAAGATTAAGAAAAACACTATGTTTACTGCAGGTAGAATCAAAATTTGGTTTGCTAAAGTTTTCCAGCAATAATATTTGGAATGTCTTAGGTATTTGTCATGAACTTGTTTTTTAACATTTAATGATTTGAGACTTTTGTTATACAATTTGATTTTTAAAAATCCAGTGTTGTGTGATACAGATGAGTTCTCAATCATGTGAAAGTAAAATGCCTGCTATCTTAAGTGAGGAAAAAAAGCAATGAAAACTCTCTAAATTTCTACGTGTCTATTAACATTTAAAAAAAAAACAACTTGAAATTGTTATGTATCGTTCATAGGTAATGTTGTACTTATGCCGTAGAAATATTCAAAATGTCTAATTTTCAACATGTTGGGAGTTTAAAACAGTATGCGCATGTTAGTTAATATATTAAGAGATCATGTTAGCATTGCATAGCCATATTGAGAGATATAGAAGTGGTGATGGAAAATTAAAACAAAGAGACCGAATATCAATGGGGAAATGAGGTCAGAGAGCCAAGGTATCTGTGTGGATTTTAGTCCCAGTTTTATATCAGGGACTGATGACAATTGTCGAGACAGCTCCCCAGCTGAGACTTTTGGAAGTGGGTGGTGTGAACATGAATTAGTATATGAATGTTATTTTTATTCCTAGCCGGATAGATGATTCTCCTCTCTTTTGCCAAGGCCACATTGTGTATATGAAAGATGAACTCCCTGTTCCTGGGACTGTGACAGCACCAGGAAGCAGTAGAAACACATGTGAGCCAACACTTGGAAAACCAGACCAACACTTGGAAGAAAGCCCCAGGATTTGGAATTAATCCTGTGTATAAAAACATCCTTCTGGGGTTTTATATCAAGTCATTTGAATATCCTGAACCTGAGGGTTGGAGATACACATTGTAAAACTGCAGCTCACATAGCCTTGAATGCTCATTTGGATCAAGTCTTGTGATGTTGTCCTATAGCCAATAACAAAATCACACAGGATGTGCTGTTTGCTTTCTTATTGCAAAGGGAAGTGCCACAGCCTTCCTTTGTGAGACTATTCCTAAACCTTACCTTAGTGTAATGGAATGTATCTTTGCAAATGCTGATCAGAAATGAGTGTATGCATGCAATATACAAGCAAGGGAAGAAGCAGATAAACATTGACCTGTCCAACATTAGGAATATAGAAGAAATAAATAATAAACAATAGTGTTTTCCCCTTTCCCAAGAGTGTTGGCATGCCTGTCTTTTAGGAGGTAATTATAAGATGGAGGTAGACTACGTCTACTTGAGCATAAAGACCCATGTGAGCTCTCCATCTCAGCTGATTCCTTTGTCAACATTGACCTCCCAGTGCTGAAGGACAGAGGATGGTCTCCGGTTTTTAATTGATTCCTATAGAGATACATGGCTTAATGTATGTATGTCGCTCTCCAGTGGCTTCTAAAGTAGAGCTTAATAATGTGGGCCTCTGGACTTAAGTTTTTCAGCTATTACCGGATAATTGTAAAGCAACTTTGAAAAGTTCATGTTCAGAAGAGTACAGAACTCAAAACTTAGAAAGAATGATTTTTAATCTTTTCTCATAAAGAAATAACAAGTCCTTGAATAAAAACGTCTGACCTGAGTTAAGCATTACATAAATTCTGTATGTATCAAAACATCATGTGATAACGTGTTAATATACACTATTCTATGCTCTTATTTATTTCTTAAACAAATATAATTTAAATGAAAGAACTAAAAACAGGTGACTAAAGACTGGCTTGTTTAAACTTAATGTATTTATGTAGGTGAATTGTAACTGTGTTAATGCAGGTTATTGTTAAGTCATGAGTAATCCCACATGTGAATTGTTAATGTTAATCTCAGGTATTGAGTCACCAGTGTCCCCTGTGTAGGATGTTCATGTAGCTCACAGCCTTGTCTCTGTAATTTTCTGTCAGCATACAGGTTATATATTGACAAATAATATCACTGTAATGAACCTGAGCGCCAGTGTCCCCATGGTTTCCTTTCACATGTTTATGGATTAACATGTAGACCATTTTTAGCTCTTGGTAAATCTGAATAGGTACTAAGTGCTAGCTGTTAAAATCACTGTTAGATCTTTTAGGGGATGTTAGGAAAGGGAAACAGTTGTGAGAGAGAAGAAAACTCATCTGTTAGACACCTGCTCAAGCTGAAAAAAGATCACTATTTAGTATCC
The DNA here is from genome assembly GCA_028658305.1 of Pachyuromys duprasi. NCBI lineage: Eukaryota > Metazoa > Chordata > Mammalia > Rodentia > Muridae > Pachyuromys > Pachyuromys duprasi. The sequence continues at coordinate 6,423 of JAQQSO010002880.1, forward strand.
AGGCCTTCTTCTAAACACACATAAAAGACAGAAAGTAACAATGACAACAACAAATCTATGTAACAAATGTCTTAGCATATCACCTTCCTGGGATTAGTAATAGAGTTAATCTGCCTCTCTCTCCAACCTGAACCCAGTTACAAAGAAGGCTCAGATGATATTGATAAGGAGGCAATCAAGGAAAGATAATAAATCAAGTCCTGAAAAAAAGACCACCTAAGCCTCTTCTGCTTTAATCCAGTCTGATCTTGCAAACACATTGAAATCTCAAAATTCTGCTGCATAAAACTTTGTGACCAGTTGCCAATCACAAATCCCTCATTCCTTGATATTTGGCTCTAATACTTTCTGTTGCAAGTTTTTGCCTAGGATAAAGATAGCGACAAAGGAAAAAGCATATGTGCAAAGAAAACACATACATTAGGGAGTGAAAGCAGGTCCTGATGGACATGACTGAGGCTTAAATGACGATGTGGGAATTATCTTGGAAAAGTAGCAGCTCAGATGACCTCCTGAATGCGGAGAGGAAATGTCCCTTGTCTCTTTCTTACCATAATATTAATTTCATTCTCTAGTAAAAAACAATAAAATCATAAGTCTGCCTATAACTAAAATCACACATTGATTCTTTCCAAACTTAAACAAGCTTGTAAATTTCCCAGAAGAATCTTACTAAAAGATACATTATAAGATTAACGATTCTCAAAATAGCCTGAAGTTCTGAATTTCTCAGAAGCTCAGAGACTGTTGAACCACCTTGTGGAGTAAGAACATAATGGCTTCACTTGAAATAATTTATTGTCACCTGCTGGATTTGATTTCTGTGAACCAGCAGATTGCATCTGTTTTAAAATTCAAAATTGGAGCTGGGGAGAGACGACTCCTTGGTTAACAGGACTGACTGACCTTCCAGAGGATCAGGGCTCAATTAGTGGCACCTTTGTGAAAGCACACAACTGCTTCTAATTTCAGTACCAGGGTATCCATGTCCCTGTGCAACAGGCACTAGGCATGAAAGTGCCACACAGACAAACAGGCAGACAAAACACACACATATATATATATACCATTAATTAATTAAAATTATGAAATGTCTTTATTATTTTTAACAGAAAAGAAAAACACACTAGGGATACCTGTTTTAAAATTTCAAGAATGACTCAGAAGATTTTGGTGGCATTGTTTTTTTTTAACAATTTATTTTTTTAATTTTTATTTTTTATATTAGTTACAGTTTATTCACTTTGTGTCCCTGCTGTAGTTATTGTCTTAATGCAGACCTTAGGATCAGTATACTTTAACCTTGGTGAGAACAAAATTCAAACTTTCTGTGGAACAGAGATCAAGTTAATTAATGCTTTCTATTCTCACTTATCTATTGACTGTCTTCCTGACATCCTCCAAATGGCTCTGAAATGACATAGAATAATTAGTAACGAGGTCCTGGACTGTAGGACTCAGAGATTACATATGTTTCTTATCCCTTTATTATGGTGCTGAAGATGATGATGCAAAGATTAGCAGAACTCTTGTTGAGTATGAAAAGAATTTGTTAGCCGTCTGGGTTCTGTTGGTAAGCTGATGGGAAAAGGACTTTGCTCAGGTATTTATATTAAGCATCAGACCAGGCTATTGTATGGTCAGAACCAATCCACCAAACCAAATGGTCTCAAGGGCAGCTGTAAGGACACTGTAGATGATAGTGACTCTTTGCCAAGTTAAGAAGGTAGGTATTAAATCATTGTCACAGAGATGCATTCTAGTGACATGGTAATGATAAGATATTTAAATGAAGCTCTTGTTTCTCCCAACTGACCATCTGAAAGGAGGGCAAAAATACAAAAGAAGAAGAAGAAGAAAAAAAAATGCTCCAAACAGTAGCAAAGAGGCTCAGCCTTCCCTGAGAAATCTTTTAAGGAAGGAAATATGCCTCTGTGCCGAGCACAGGACCTGAGCACAATCAGGCCCAGCTGCTGGCCGAATTCTCCTTCACTCCACCCTTGGAATCTGGCCAGAGCCAGGCTTCAAAGTACATGGAAGTGAAAGTTCATGTCAGCTTTATCAACAAACATGAGTGTGGCCAAGTAATGCTGAATTACTCTTATGTAAACAAGGTTTATCTGTTATTTCCCTTTCAAAATAACTATTGTGTTTTTTGAATAAGCCAATAAAGCATTGTTTTTTATTAGAGAGTTCCTACTTTTTTATTTTTTTTACTCAGAGTCTTCTTTGAGAGCCTGCTTTTGAAAATCCCTAAGATCTGAAAACATCGAGTGCAGCGGTTCTCAACTTTCCTAATGCTGCGACCCTTTAACCCAGTTCCTCCTGTTCTGCTGCCCCCCAACCATAAGTGTTTTGTTGCTACTTCAGAACTGTACTTTTGCTACTTTTATGAAACATATTGTAAATATCCATGTTTTCTGATTATCTTAAGTGACTCCTGAGAAAGGGTCATTGCATCCATCCCCCCAAAGAAGTGGCGGCCCTTGGGTTGAGAACCACTGACCCAGGTTTTGTCTATGATAGCGTGCACAGAAGCAAAGAGGGCTATCCTTTGTAGACTATTGATCAACATCAATGTAAGGATCTCTCCCTCTTCAAACTTGAGGTTTTTGAGCTTCAAGAGTACCTGAAGCACCCCCAGAACACAGTAAGGAATGAGGAGAGAACATCCACCCTATTTAACATTGTTACTGTTTTCTCCAACAATAGTTTTCTATGTGATGCACTATCATGTTTGACAGCATCATCGTGATACCTGTAGCCCACTGAAAAAGAGTGCCATTCACGTAGAGAATTCTGTACATTTGCAGAAACTGTAAGACATGCGTGTCCATCAGCTTCTTCTCACATGTAATGCAAGTCATAATGTTTGGCTTGGGGTACACAGCCCCAAATTGCGTGTTTGCAGGTTCCTTAGGGTCTATAAACCTAGTATCCAAAACTCTTTCATGGAGCTTGGACACTTCGTCAGAGGTTAGGACTCGGGAGTACAGTTTATCAAATAGCAAACTTGCCTCCACCTCCCACAAGAACATTGTTACTTCTAATCACTTAAACTTCTGCTTTTCTGGGAATGAGTTTTCTAGCTAAACTAACCGTTGCCTTAAGAACCGTAAGATAAATATTCCCCAAACTGAACCGTTATCAGTCCTCAAACAAACAACCAAGCACACAAAAAACTACTAATGAACAAATGATCCACTTTCATTTTTTTTTCCAGTTCTATGGCTGTTTCTTTGAAGTAGTATATTAGGTGCAATTTGTATGCTAAATGTCATCTCCACATCGACTTCCAAGGGGGTCTCGGGACTTTGTTTCCATTGAAAATGCACGCAGATATATACAAGTAAATACGTATTTACCTTTTCTTGCTGAGCCCTGCTATGGAAGCCGTCACACTGTTCATTTAATGGCTTCGCATGGGGAAAAATTCCGTCAGAAACAAGATCAGCCACATGGAATTGTTTTCAGTGTCTGTGCAAAGGTCTCTAGCATGTGCTTAGAAGGTTCCTTTAAAGTGCCATTATGTTCTCAAAGATTTTTGCTGATCTTGGCATAGCAGTGTTGTGTGTTTGCGGGCAGCATGACTTCACATTTAAAGTCGGAGCCACAGATAAACAAACCAGATTAGAGTAACACTCCATTAAGTGCAGGAATGTGAAAGTCCATTTGATACATATGAACACAGCAAACAACCCATTAAACTTATGCCTATTAAAACATATAGAAACCTGAAATTCTAATCTTAGATATATTAATGTTACAAAATATTTTAAGCATGCAATTATTAATCAAATTAGATTTCAGGCCATTGTGTATTTGAACTGATTTTTTTTTCATGCAATCCCTGGAAGAAAGGAAGAACAATATTATTTCAGTCTAGCGAATCTGTAAACATTTCAAGGAAGAGAGAAATTATTCCTCTTTCTGAAAGAAATGCGGAGAACCTATCTTTTTCTTTAAGTTAGATTTTGACTCTACAGAGCAGTCCAGAGAGAATAAGTGACTTAAGCTAATTATGGTAACAAACAGAGTTTTTACAATGTTTCTAAGGTACCAAGTAAATAGCTGAATATCTGAAAGACCAAGATAGTTTCCTTTGCATGAATTGATTAGACTTGCTGAAATTATATGAAGATCCATCTGGATACATATAAGTATGTATAGGTCCTAACATTTTTTGGTAGGGGTATATTAGAGGTGACAAGAGACTCTACCTCTGGAAAAATGTAGAATGTGGTGGACATACTGGAGAACTTGAAGCATCATGGAGAATCAGAGGCTGTGGATTCAGTGATGGGTAGCAATGTAAACTGGCCAGAAGACTTAATGGGCAATAGAAGACAATGAAGATGTGCAACATAATCACATGTGTGTAATAAAGTTGCACGCACTCTAAAGGAGACATGTAAGTAAAAGCTATGTGTGCTGACTGAAGATCAGGGCTATTCTAACCCAACCCAACTTCAGCTATGAAAAGTGAATATATGAATATATGATAGCTGTCACTAAGAGAAGTGAGAAAAACCTAGTGTTTTATCACTGCTTGTACCTTTTCATATATATAACTTTTAGAAGGAGTTAACATTGAACATTGAGAGGACACTTGATAGAAAGAATTAGAAATGCCTTGAAGTTCTTTTGATTCAATCAATCTTTTGGCATTTAAATTCACTTTTTAGTATCTTCCTCAAGTGTGTGTCAGGTTGATATAGCATTGCTTTCATTGAAGAGTTCCACAACTTTGTGAGGAACGTTTCTTTTGGGATAAGAAGGCATTTTTTACAGGAGGGAAAACAGCTCAGACATGAGGAAATCCGACTCTCTTCCTCAGAAGTTTAATTCTTCATAGAATAAAGAGTGGTGTTTTCTGAAATGTAGAACAGGATGTATGACATATGTATCCACTGGTAGGAAGAAGATTATTTATTAGGTTACTTTAATTTATTTTACTTTATTTTATTTTAGATGGGCTATGTAGTCAACAATAAGCTTGAAATTATTATCTTACTGACTCTACTTCCCCATTGCTGAAGTCATAGCATGCGCAATTCCTTCAGATTTTATGAGGTGCTGGTTATCAAATATAGGACTCATATGGCAGGCAAACATTCTAGCTACTAAGCTATATACCCTACCTAAAAACACTGATTTATGCCCAGGCCAGAAAATCAGGTAGGCTGCCCATAGACCCTCTCCTACCTCTGTTCTCCTAGATCTCAATTCCCCAGTCTCAATCCAGGCTCTGCAGCACAATATCCGGGTGGTCTTCACTGACCCCCTGTTCTCACTCTTGTGGATCTCATGATCCTTCTAAGCTTCCTCCCAGCATGTGTTGCTTTTTCTCAGATGCCAGCTTCAGCAGGCACACCCTGACAACACAGGAGTTGTCATTCCAAGACAAGTAGACTGAAGGCTAACCCACATTTCTTTTCCTGGTCCTGAGATCCAACCCCCTTAGACTCATACCTCCCCATGCATAGTTTAAAAAAAAGAAAAAACAGCCTGTCCCTTTCCTCTCTAACCACATTCTCTATGAATCATGAAACACTTTTCCTCCAACCTTTTTTTCCCCCAACTCATTTCAGCTAAACAGCTTCCAACAGGAGCAGGCATTCCCTGTGAACCCAACAGAACAGGCCAGAAAAATAGGCCACACACAACCATCACCCTCTCTGAAAATACTAAACAGAAACAGAAACCAAGAGACAAAATATTTACCCAATAAAGAAGAATCTAGAAATTATCACCTAGAACTATAATTATCATAACCCAGATACCAGAATAAAAACACAGTCAGTGACATCTGGGATTCTAGGTCTTCGCTAGAACCCAGTTACCCTACCAGAGCAGATGTTCAATAATGCAACATAGCTGAAACACACACACAAAGCAAACCTTAAAACATCCTTTATAAATATGACAGAGGTCCTTAAAAAGGAAATAAATAAACCTCTTAGAGAAATCCAGGCAACACAAAGAAGCAATAGAAGGAAATTAATAAAACCATTCAAGACCTGAAAAAAAAAGACCCCTGGGCCCAGATTTTTTTATTCTGTTGTTCTCCTTGTGGAGCTGCTGTCTCCTTGAGGTCTTTCTAACTCCCCCTTCTTTCCTAAGATTCCCTTTACTCTGCCCAAAGTTTGGCTATGAGCCTCAGAATCTGCTTTGATACCCAGCAGGGTAGTCTTTCAGAGTCCATCTGTGGTAGGCACCTGTCCTATTCCCTATTTTCTCCCTCTTCCAATGTCCATCCATTTGCCTTTCTGAGTGACGAGAGAAAATATTTTCAACAAAATTGGAGAAGAAAAATTTTCTAACCTAAAGAAGGAGATATCTTACAGAGGTAAAAGAATTACACAAAACCACCAAATATATTGAACCCCAAAATTTCTCCTTACCACATAATAATTAAAACCATAAACATACCGAACAGAAAAAAAAGTCTATTAAAGCAATAAGGGAAAAAGACTAACTAACACATAAAAGCAGATCTATTAGAATTATTCCTGACTTCCCAGTAGGGAATCTAAAACCAGAAGAAGATAGACAGATGTATAGCAGACTCTAAGAGACTACAAATGCCAGTACAGACTATATATCCAGCAAAACTTTCAATCACCAAAATAAAGAAAGATATTCCATGATAAAGTAAAAATTAAACAATATCTATCTATAAATGTAGCCCTACAGAAGATAATAGAAGGAAAATTCCAATTAAGGAGGTTAACTACACCAATGAAATGACAGGAAATAAGTATCTCATAACACCAAAGTCAAAAGAAAGGTAACCCACACATACACACACACACAACAAAATAACAAGAATCAACGATAATTAGGCATTGATGTCTCTTGATATCTTTGTACTCAGTCACACAATAAAGACTCAGATTAATATAATGGGTATGGAAACAGGAATCATCCTTTTGCAGCATTCAAAAACATACCTCAACAACAAATATAGCCAATACCTCAGGATAAATGGTTGGAAAAAGATATTCCAAGCAAATGGACCTAAGAAGCAAGCTATCACAGACATTTTAATATCTAACAAAATACTCTTTAACCAAAACTACCAAAAACGATAGGAAAGAAAATACTCATCAAAAGAAAATCTACCAGGTTGATATTTCAGTTCTTAACATCTATGCCCAAAACACAAGGCTATCCAAGTTTTTAAAAGAAACACTACTATAGATTAAATTGCATATTTATATTCACACATTGATAGAGGGAGACTTTAGAACTCCACACTCACTATTGGACATGTCATCCAGACAAAAACTAAACAGAGACATCCTGGAGTTAACAGACATTATAAATCAAATGAACCTAACACATATTTACAAAATGTTTCACCCAAGTTAAAAAGAATATACCTTATCATCATGTCATGAAACTTTTTTCAAAAATTGGCCACATATTTGGATTCAAAGCAACCCTCAATTGATACAACTGAATGGAAATAACTCCCTGTATTCTATCAGACCAAAATGGCTTTTAAAAAGCTGGATATCAACAACAGGAACAACTAAAAGTTTACAAAGTCAAGGAAACTAAAAATTCTCTGCTAAGTGATAACT
>JAQQSO010002881.1:0-14010 GCA_028658305.1 Pachyuromys duprasi
AAAAAAAATAATAAAATGAAAGGTGCTTCTACCCCTGGTTGGACAAGTGGTTTGCACGATCCAACTGGCATCAAGTACATATTACAGACTTATGAACAACCTATTTTGGGGAGTAGAAATGGTGCTAGTCTGTAAACTCATTGGAGATGTGGCATATTAGAACTGTAGGGGTATATGGATGCATTAAAATTAAAACTGCAAAAATTATGGTAGGAGAATAAGGACTAGAGACTGAAATATCAGGAATAACATATGAAATAAGCAGAGAAAGACCAGAATCTAGTCCTTACCTGGGTCCCATCTAACAAACAGAATTCACAAGAAAAAAATAAAATAAAAACAGGAGGAGTGGGTACTGTGTAAAAGGTGTCTTATAAAAAATGTATATATACCTCAGGTCCCAGTGCTTTTAGGGCTTATTCCTTAGCTCACTGGCCAACTCCCTACCTTGAAAGTGCTTTCTCTCGCTTAACAAACTGTTTCGATTTCTATTTTTAACCATATGCAATCTATTGTCTGTGACACAAGCGCATAGAATGAAGCTGTCTCTGAACTCAGACCTATGGACAAGCACTAAGCACAGTGCATATTTTTTTCTTTTTCTTTATCTCCTTTTTAGATACTTGCCAAAAACCTTAACAGGCTTTTCAAACACTCTAGGAATGTCTCTGACTGTTTCTGTGACCTTTTCACTTAACTACATATATATATATATATATGACCTCTTGCATTCTACCTCCTTAGTTTTCAGCATCTGTGGGAATTTTCTGCTTACCTGTTCTGTTGTTTTCCTTTCAAACTTTAGGAAAATTGTTCTGGAGCTTCCTGGGCTTGTTTTTAAATTCTTTTATTAATTAGACCCAAGAACCTAGAATGAAATGTCTGCTTGCCCAATAAAAAAAAATCAGGCCCACAAGCTTATTGAAGTAATTAATTGAAGGAAAGGATTTAAGGCTCTCACTGAAACTCTGTAAAGAGATGGGCACCTAGCCACCTAGTGTTGTGATGGTGAATGTCCCCATGCAGGATCCTGGAAACTGTCACCTGACCACCTGGTCCTCAAGGGACCACAACTCATTCCTGTCCTAGGGGCTTCATCTATACTGGCTCTCAGTTACCTAAATAGTTTACTTGAATTGCTTGTCCTCCTGTCCCCATCTGGATCTATAGTACATCCATCCACATATTCCTTTGTCACAAACTGATTCTGACTTTTCTTTATTACTGAAATTCAGCTCTGATCAGAATCCAACAGCTTCTTTTTCTTCACCTTAGTTATTTTATTAATACAGACTTGATTTGCATTTCTGCTTCTCTGCTTGTTGGCACTTCTAAAACACTTGCTGCCATCCACACTTATATTCATATGCAGATACATTTACAGAGTGATGAGTAATTTGTGATCTAAAAGTTAATGTTAATAATTAAGACTTAAATAAAGGAGCCTTATTTATTTCCATGGCTATGAAGAAAGGGGGGCATATCTGTCTGATTTCTGCCATTGAAGCTGCCATACCTTGTGAGTTCATTGCTACTTAATAAATTCTAACATTATGGAAAGACACCTCTATGTTGCGGTTACAGCACACAGAAAATATTTTGTTTTTATACTTATTTTTAGCAATTTTATATGTATGAATGTGTGGGCACATGTGTGTGAGGTACATATATGCCACTGCATACATGTAGTCATCAGAGAATCACTCTAGGGAGTCCATTTGTTCTGTCTGTCCTGTAGGATCTGAAAACTGTCCTCAAGTTGTTAGGCTTGGTGATAAGTGCCTTTTCCCTCAGTCATCTCACCATCTCAACATTATTAGAAAAGTTAAAATTAACTTTCTTTTCTCATGAGTTTAAAATCTAGAAGAAAACTATCTGCTAATATGGACAATTTCTTTATTTCATCAAGATATGAAGATGAAGTTGTCATGGATCAGAGAGTAAGGAATGGAGATAGACATTTACTGACATTGTTTAAAAACCCTGGACTAATGTGTACTTGAATTATAATAATTGCATGAGACAATGCATTCTGATTTTATATCATTTATTTGAACTTTTTATCCCTGCTGTTATAGATTAGGCAAATTCAGTGAATGAAAAGGCTGGAGAGTTAGCTCAGGGGATAAGAGCCCTGGCTGCTCCTCAAAAGACTAGGTTCAATTCCCAGGATCCATATGACAGGCAGCAACTGTCTGTAACTCCATTTCTAGGGCATCCAACACCTTCACACAAACATACAGGCAAAACACCAATGCACATGACATAAAAATAAATTAATTAAAAAAAAGCAATGCTACAACAGGTTTTGCCTGATATATGAGACACCCAAAAGACCACGAGGAGTTGAGTCCATTGCAAACTACACAAGGATCTTTATTCACAGCTCAGGCTGGGACTCTCACAGGCACTAAGGCACTGGTATCCAACTGAGAGCCCCAAGTTCAGAATTGAGAGTCATTTATAGGTCCCAGTCCCTTCCCAGTGCACCCAAAGCAGGGGAAATACAAAAAGGGATGTTGTACTTTCAAATTATTGGATGTAGGAAGTCACCAAAAAACCATAAACCGTTCTGACTTCCTTTGGCTCTTGCTAGGGAAGAGGGGTTATCTGAACTGGTTACTTGGCAACAGTATCTCTAGTGGGTGGAAAAGAATGCAGTAAGGCTGGTTCTTCTCCTCAAGTGGGTGGACGTGTCTTGATGTGCCTGGTCTTTGATCAGGCTTGTGGTTTAAACTTTAATCCAATAACCCCCCAAAATTAGTTTTTAACTTTTTGATCTCTCAAGCCCATTGGGGAAGGGATTCAGCAAAATGAATGGTTTTGCATGGTCCACAAGTGAAGGATGGCTTCCTATGTTTTTGTATGACTTAAATAAATGAGAAAGACAAAATATTATTATTCTGTTATGAATAAAAATTATATGACATTCACATTTAACTTTTCCTAAATAGCATTTTACTAGAACACAGCTACTTACTTATTTATGTACCAAATTTTTCTAATTTGTGCTAAAGCAGCTGGCTTTATTATTTTTGACAGCATTTGTATGGACCATGAAACCTAAAATATTTATAATTTGGCCTCTTACAGAATAAGTTCATTGACCTCTGGTCTAACTGAAACAGTTGATTCATAAAATCCCTTTTTGTTTAAGTTTCCTTTTGTTCTACTAGGGAGATGATAATGGGGCTCATTGAAATTTATGGTTCTATCTTAGAATAAGATTTGAAGTATAGTCAGGGAGAGGTAGAGGTCAACTTCACTCACTCAGGGAATAACACAGTGAGTAAGGAATTTATTCAGTATCAGGTAGGATGAACTGTCCATGTGAATTTTGAATAAGTTGATAAATGTCACCAGGTGAAATGCTTTCTGGCAAAAACCCTGGAAAAATCTGTTTTACATTACTAGCTGTAGAATAGAGTCATAAAAGGGGCAAACATTTGTTCATTCCTTACAATAAGTTACAGGTTTTATTTTCACATGCACAAAGCAACCATCCAAGCTAAGTCCTATTTGCGGAGGGAAAGCCATTAATAAGAGACAGAAAATGGAGCCAGTAGCCATAAAGAATTTTTATAAACATGGTCGAAGAATATGAAACTGCAAACATTGGAATGCTGAACCTGGCACTATAAGTACTCAACACTGTACCTGGTAAATGAAGACTTTGAGAAGGACAGAATGTCTGCCCTTAGTTACATGTTCCTGATTTGCACGATCCCTATTTTTATTATAGCAGTTCACCCTACAATTGAAGAACTGTACATGAGCTGATCTTGATTGTATTCCTGTGCATGATGCACATTACATTCTTGAAATGCATGTAAACTCGCCTTAACAATAAAAACATATTTCATTTCTCAAGTAGAGAATCCCACAGCCTATAGCTTAAGTTTAAGTGGCACAGTAGCTGTTCTTACCATTGTTGTCCTGTTATGAATATGTTATAAATTGCAAGAAACCCTTGTTTGTATCTGTTCCTCAGTACTAAGGTTGTCTCGTTGCTAAACTACTCTATTCCCTTATAAAGGTTTTTATTTGTGTGTGAAAAAATAGGCTTCGCCTTATTTTTCTAAGACAGTGACTGTAAAATCAGAAATAGAATTTGAACCCAGGTCTTCTAGGGTCCCTAATGCATGGTCTTTCTGCTAGATCACAAAGTAGTAAAGCTTGATAGAGCAAGGCAAACACACTTTCAGAAAATTTGACAGACATAGATTGTGTAATATTAAGCAAGGTCACCCAGTCTTGGAAAGAAAACTATCATGCAGATTTTAGTCACTAATGTACATATCTGAACAAATGAGGGTATTGCTATACTGTAACATTTAGAAAGGAGAACTGTGGAGCTCTGCTAGATAAGGCTGAAATTGGTTGTCTCTGGATATCCAATTATTTGTGCTTAGTCCATGATGATAGATGCCATTTTCTCAGCGAGGTTCTAAGCGTCTTTCCTGATCTGGGTGATTCCAGGTCTTATAAGGAGGTCACATAGCCCTCAGGTCATACTACAGGCCGGACACATCCCCTGATGAGGAAATTGTTCTTTCAAGCATCTAGGAGATCCTAGAAAAGCTCGGCCCTGCTAAGGATCTTAGTCCAGCAGTGACCTTCAATTGTACTTGGAGATCCCGACACCTCTCCCATGATAATAAATAATTAATTTTCCTTCTTGTGATAGGACCATTTAAGTATACCTCATTCCCTGACCTCATTAAATGAAACACATTCACCCTCAAAATTCCTCCTTCTGCCCAGGGTTTATATTGCCCTTGATTTCACATGAATAAAGGTTCCTGCTTTCTCACTTCAATACCATCTGAGATTCATCATTTATCCTCCATTGGCTCGAATCTCACTGGACCTGCTCTCTGGCCCACTGGGACTGAGCCTTGAAGGGCTTGGGCCTCACCAATTCAGTGTCTGGGCTGCAAGCCCACCAGGCATGGGCCTTAGGGGTCTGCACCTCTGGTGTGCTCAGCACAACAGCTTGACCAAGAACTGTAACACATTGGCCTTGGAACTCCAGAGTTTCCATTGCCACCGGTGATCTCATGCTAAAAGACCCAAATTGTAATACTGTGGAAAAAAAATCTTTTCTGCGCCCTGGCTTAGCATACTCATGCCTCACCCTAAAGCGCTCTAGCTTCCCTGAGAGTAAAGGAACCCCATTCTCAGTCCGGACGCCGAGTTCAGACGCAGAAACTTAGCCAAATCTGAAGGGAGAACAACAACAGAGTAATGAATGATAGAATAATTTTTAAAAAACAAAATCCACGTAGTTCACAATTTTAGCATGTTCTTTGAAGTACCTCTCAAGTTGTATCATATTTCCAGTTTAAAATAAGTACTTAAATGGTCAGTGTCTACATCTGATTCCTTGTGGGGCTGTACCATAATGGGAACTCTCAGTTTCAAATTATGATTTTCATTGATTGAATATTCATTTCTTCTAAAGTTCTTTGTATGTCCTATATATTAGAAACTTTTCTGTTGCTGTGATCAAACACCATGACCAAAAGTAACTCAAAATCATGTTTAACTGTGTACACAAAGCAGAGATAGAAAAGTGAAAGTGACACTGGGCTAGAAACTCTTAAAGTCAGCTCCCTGGTGACATAGTTCCTCCAGAAAAGCTGTATGTTACCAAATAGCATCACCAACTAGGGTTCTTACTATTTAAACCACCACAACTATTAAGCTTAGTGTTTAATTCCTTAAATATATTTTAGTTATCCCAATAAGAGTTTGAAGCGTATTAGGAGTACTTTTAAAATAATCACAATTTTGAAATTTCTGTAAACTCTTATGACTACCAATTTATTGTACCTGAATCTCTAAAACATATAATTGTTGTTGATTCAATGCTCTGAAAACCATAAAACAAACAGATTAACCCTAGAAGTACAAGAACTGTAAGAAATTTTGAATGCATTCTATTTTGGAAGCTTCATCATAAAAGAATTGTAAACTCATGGGAAAAGAGTCCTCCAGTAAGAGTTGGCCCTTTGAAGAGTGGAAGAGGGCACTATAAATGTTGGGCAAACACAATTAAGCAGAGATTGTCTTGGAATAAGCAGAAAGCATGGTGACCCTAATTAGAAGTAACAAGGGCTCTGTGATGATGGGAGGAGTCATGATAATGAGGCAGTGACAAATGACCAGAATAAACCAAAGTCAGGTGACATCACTGTAGCAGATGATAGACTTAGATAGAAGAAATTAGTTAATGACAATAGCTGCTCAAGACAATTATAAAGTCAATTTCTGAGAAGCTGTAAGCTACTGAGGTACCTGGCCTCACTTTTGTTAGGGTACAAATGGGAAAGACTTGAAGGGATGGGGCTCTGAAAAGTTATATTAAGCCTAGACAAAAATGATATTACTGTAACTTCACAAGTTAGGGTATATTATGAAAGTGAAAATTATTACTAATAATTCCCACTCCTGGAAACAACCACAATCATAACCAAAATGATCAGAGAGCCTAATGTCATTTGGTAGCTCCCGGCTAGTTTGCAGGTTGGATACATACTTGTTTGGGTTTGTTGGAAGAAGTAATTGAACAGTAATAGCAGTTCTCATCCCAGACTTATTTGTCAAGCTGCTTCAGTCTTATGCCTTTAGTGTGAATTATGTTCTGGCCCCCATCTCATGGAGTTTTCTATGATAAACAAAAACAGGATTTCTGTTTCACCTTTTCTCTTTTACTTCTTTCCTCTTGTGATGGCATTAGCTTTCTGTCCACCATCTTTACCCTTTGCCCCTCTTCCTGTCCTAATGTCTGATGCCTATTGTGAACAGATACCATCTTGACAATGCAAAAATGAGCCTTTTGGCTTTCCTGACAATGAACTTGTAAGCAAATGGAGTAGCAACAGCATTAAATAAATTTGCTTCACCTATGTGTTTCCTGCCCTGCTCCCACATGTAGGTTTTTTTTCAATTTGTTGAAATTTCTTATGCTATCAAATCTCATAATAAATTGTATAATGACAACTACACTTTTATTGGCAAACTCCACTTCGAAAGGATGCGTCCTTAGAGGATCAGCCTTGACAGTGTTTTGATCCAACACTCATTGAAACATTGGTACAGACATCAGTCAATGAGAGGCAGCTGCATTCAAAAATTGTGCTGATTGTGCACACGCAGTCACCTTTCCATGCTTAGCCATCATTTGATTATTCATTCCAAGCCCAAACAGCCTGCATGTATCTTGCCTATTTGATGGACGCAGGCTAGCATCTAATAAATTGCCAGCATGTTGTATAATGCCTGGATCTGATCTGATATGCTTTTACCCCTAGACCCTACAACTTGAGATTTAAATGTGACCTTGCTGTTATCTTATAGTTTATTTTGAAAAAAAAAAGCAATAAACACAAAACAAAAGCAACTTACCTCTGGCTAGACAAGACAGGCAATCTTAGCAGCATATTTTGACAGTTTCTTTCAAACATATTACAGGGTGGTATAGCATGGGAAAACTTAAGAGCAGAACTGATACAGGCTAGAAAGACAGTCCTCCAGGCAAACAAAATTGCTTGTTCTTTATCACTGAACACCATTTTAAAAGAACACTCTGGAAAACAGACAGCAAAAATGCACAGGAGACTTCTTCACAATCAACATAAAAGAGAGCCAAAGGAAAATCATGGCTCTGCAACTAACACACTACTTAAAATGGACAGAATTAAAATACTGCTGAATTTTGAAAAAGTCACATGCATGAGCTTCTTTCTCATGGGGGTTATAGCTGTGACTGTTGGATGCATTTTTACTCTTGTACTCTGCCATGCCTTAATAACTTGCAGAAATGGAATCATGGCCGGCCACTAATGATGCTCTCCCCTACCATCAAATTGTGGTCTGTAGATTTGCTATTAATAAGTGATGTCAGTACTGCTTAACAGTTAGCTCTAAAAGCCCCAAAACAATTTATAAGTTTTCCTATCCAGAGTGGAGAAAGGAAAGTGTAGTGTTTGAATGTCTATGTATTTCTGTCTAAATTCCAAATTAAATGAAGTTAGAAGTTTTGTATTATTAATTTGAAAAAAGTGTCTTTTGCTATACTGCATGTAATGAGCAAAACACTTAAAATGTGTTAGTATCTACCATCAACTGTGTTTGTTAAAGTCTGCTTATTAAAAACACATGATTAAAGAGCTTTACTTAAATGGTCTAAGAAAGAATACTATTTAGCCATTAAATATCTTATCAAATGAATTCATGTTAGATGATAATTTCCAAAATATATTGAAACATCACTACTATTTTTAGTGGATGTATACATAATTTAAATAATCTTATTAAAAGAAAGTCAATCAATCTTTTGGTAGCCAGGACATTATGTTGTAGTAAAATTAACAATCTTAATCTAAATATAAGTAGGGAGTCTAATTTTAACAGGATTATTCATTGCCATCCCTCTTATCCTTTACTTGTTGCTTTCAGCAGTATAGAGAATTACTTGATATTCACAAAGGGTGTGCTTGAGTGTGATAGTGACCTTATTAACTGTGTGTTACCAGTAATTTGTAGAACAACAGCAAATACAGAAACAAAAGACTGAAAGTAAAAACATTTTCTCATTTCTTAAAAGCGTTGTTTGAGGGTATAGCATGTGTGTCTTTCTGCTTCTGCGATACCTCACTCAGGATGATCTTTTCTAGATCCCACCATTTGTCTGAAAATTTCATGATTTCTTTGTTTGTAATTGCTGAGTATTATTCCACTGTGTAGATGTACCACAATTTCTGTATCCATTCCTCAGTTGAGGGACATCTAGGTTGTTTCTAGCTTCTGGTTATTACAAATAAAACTGCTACAAACACGGTTAAGCAAATGTCCTTGTTATATGTTTGAGCAACTTTTGGATATATGCCTAGGAGTGGTATAGCTGGATCTTGAGATAGCATTATTTCTAATAGTCTGAGAAAGCATCAGATTAATTTTCAAGGTGATTGTACAATTTTGCATTCTCACCAGCAATGAAGTAGGGTTCCCCTTTCTGCACATCCTCTCCAGCATGTGTTGTCACTTGAGTTTATCAACTTAGCCATTCTGATGTGTGTAAGGTGAAATCTCTGGGTTGTTTTGATTTGCATTTCCCTGATAGCTAAGGATGTTGAGCATTTCTTTAAGTGTTTCTCTGCCATTCAATATTCCTCTATTAAGAATTCTCTGTTTAGCTTTGTAGCCCAGTTTTTATTTTTTATTAAATTCTTTATTGATTACCCTTTATTCACCTTATATACCCCTGTAGTTCCCTCCCTCCTCCTGTCCCAACCCCTCCCTTCCTCCCCCCTCTGCACCTGTGTCCCTTCCCAAGACTACCAATAAAGGAGGTCCTCCTTTCCTTCCCTCAGATCCCAGTCCATCAGGTCTCATCAGGAGTGGCTACACTGTCTTCCTCTGTGGCCCAGCAAGGCTGCTCCCCCCTCAGCGGAAGGTGATCAAAAAGCAGGCCAATTAGTTCATGTCAGAGACAGTCCCTGTTCCCATTACTATGGAACCCACTTGGGCACTGAACTGCCATGGGCCACACCTGTGCAGGGCTCTTAGGCTACCTCCATGCATGGTACCTAGTTGGACCATCAGTCTCAGGAAGGACCTCTGTGCTCAGACCACGTGGTTCTGTTGCTCTCTTTGTGGAGTTCCTGTCCTCAGGATGATCCTTTCCAGTTCCCACCATTTACCTGTAGCCCAGTTTTTAAATTGGATTAGTTGATTTGTTGCTTTTTAACGTCTTCAGTTTTTTATATATACTGGATACAGTGAATATTAGACATATAATATAGGACAATCATATCAATATCTGATCACCTAAAGAAGCTAATCAAGAAGGAAGACCCTGTGTAAAATGATTAATCCTCATTCAGAAAGGCAAACAGGAGGGACATTTTAAGAGTGCGAAAACTGGAAACAGGACAGGAACCTACCACAGAAGGACTTTAAAAGTCTCTACCCTGCAGGGTATCAAAGCAGAGGGTGAGACCCATAGCCAAACTTTGGGCAGAGTGCAGGAAATCTTATGACAGAAGGAGGAGACAGAAAGACCTGGAGGGGACAGGAGCTCTACAAGGAGAGAAAAAAAAATCTGACACAGGGATCTTTTCTGAGACTGATACTCCAAACAAGGACCACTCATGGAGATAATCTGGAACCCCTGCACTCATGTAGCCCATGACAGCTCAGTGTCCATATCGGTTCCTTAATAATGGGAACAGGAACTGTCTCTGACATGAATTCACTGGCTTTCTCTTCGATTACCTCCCCCTGAGGGGGTTGCAGCCTTACCAAGCCACAGAGGAAGACAATACAGCCAGTCTTGATGAGACCTGATAGACTAGGGTCAGATGGAAGGGGAGGAGGATCTCCCTTATCAGTGGACTGGGGGAGGGCCATGGGACCCGAAGAAGGGAGAGTGTGGTTGGAAGTGGATGAGGAAAGGATTTGAGTGAAGATACAAAATGAATAAAGTATAATTAGTAAAAGTAAATAAATTTAAAAAACAGTGAACAATAAAAAGGGCAACAAAGAAAGAGAAAAAAAAGTTTTGTTTGATAATAATTTCAAAACTTTTAAAACTGCCAAAAATAGTTATGGTTTGCTTTATATGTACGAAATTTACAGTTTAAAAATTCAGAATTGCTTTGGTCTTTTTGATTTTTGCAGAGCATAAAAAAATAAAGGCATTGTTTACATGTAGGAATGGTACCTTAAAAAATCATGGAGATGAGCTCTAGTAAGCATTTTACCTTCTGTGCTTATGCCAGGTTTTGTTAAGATCAAGAAATTTTATAATTTACCTGTCAGTTTCAGGTCACACATGAGAAACCAAATATTTTATCATTAAAACTCCCAGTTAATTTGTATAGATAATGACAATTTTCTGAGTACATATGGTGTCAATTTGCTGAGTACTTGATAATACCTGATTAGATCCCCTTGGCTTTGTTTCCTTGAGAGCAACATGGAGACCTGTTGTATTTCGCCTTTAATAAAACTTTGGTTTAACTGAAAAAAGACATTTTTTTCAGGCTTTTATAAATAAAAACAAATTAAAGTTAGTGTCGACAGTTTTGCCTATAATTAAAAGATGCTTGAAGATGTGTTTCAGTAAAAAAACCATTCTGGTATAAAAAATTTTTCCCATACTGAAACACACTTTCCTCAAACATCTCATAGTGATAAACTGAGAGAGGCTTTGGGTGAATTTACAGCCTCAGCTGCAACAGAGATCTGAAGATATTGCAGATAACAGGAATATATATATATTCCCATATATATATATGGGAAGTCTCAGTATGGAGCCTAGCTAACCACAGCACACAAACTACAAGCAAATTGTGTGTCCTGTGGTTGGCAAAGCCCGAGTGTTTTGGAACCCATATCATGAGAGTGTTGCAGATGCTGAACACTAAGCTTTTTCACTTTTGGGTTTTGGGGTTCACTTTGATAAGATAGTAACATATGCCAGGTTATGGTGAGACATGCCTTTAATCCCAGCACTGGGAGGGAGAAGCAGACGACCCTCTAAGTTTGATGCTACATTTGTTTATAAAGAGAATCCAGGATAACCACGGCTATACAGAAATCCCTGTCTTGAAAAGCCAAACAAAACAAACAAAAAACATAGTAACATACCCTGCTTCTCTCCTTGGGAAAAAAGTACAGAATTTTTAAATTTTATAGTAGCCCACAAGGGAGAGATTTTGGACTTTGAAAGAGAACTTGGATTTTTAAATGATAAAGAAGATTCAATATACAGAAATCCATCAACGTGATCCACCATATAAACAAACTGAAGGAGAAAAAACTCATGATCATCTCCCTAGATGCCAAAAAGCATTCATGTTTAAAGTCTTGGAGAGATCAGGGATACAAGGCACATACCTACACAAAGTAAAGGCAATATACAGCAAGCCTAGAGCCAACATCATACTCAATGGAGAGAAATTTAAATCATTCCCACTGAAATCAGGGACAAGGCAAGGCTGCCCATTTTCTCAATATCTCTTCAACATAGTACTTGAAGTCCTAGCTAGAGCAATAAGAAAACTAAAGGAGATCAAAGGGATACAAATTGGAAAGGAAGAAGTCAAAGTATCACTATTTGCAGACGATATGATAATATACAGGAGGGACCCAAAAAATTCAACCAGAGAACGCCTTCAACTGATAAACACCTTCAGCAAAGTGGGGCTGGATAAAAAATCAACTCAAAAAAATCAGAAGGCCTCCAGTATACCAAAGACAAAAAGGGAAAAGAAAGAAATTAGGGAAACAACACCCTGCACAACAAGCACTAATAACAGAAAGTACCTTGATGTGACTCTAACCAAGCAAGTGAAAGACTTACATGAGAAAAACTTCAAATCTCTGAAGAAAGAAATTGAAGAAGATATCAGAAGATGGAAGTTCTCCTGTGCTCATGGATTGTTAGGATTAACATAGTGAAAATGGCCATTCAGCCAAAAGCAGTCTACAGATTCAATGCAATTCCCATCAAAATACCAACACATTATTTACAGACCTTGACAGAAGAATTCTCAACTTCATATGGAGAAACAAAAAACCCAGAATCTCCAAAGCGATCCTGTACAACAAGAGATCATCTGGAGGTATCTCCATCCTTGATCTCAAGCTGTACTACAGAGCAATAGTAATAAAAACTGCATGGTAATGGCATAGAAACACAATAGTAGATCAACAGAACTGAATAGAAGTCCCAGACACCTAGGGAAACTTGATTTCTGATAAACAAGCCAAAACCACTCAATGGCAATAAGACAGCATCTTCAACAAACAGTGCTGGTCCAAATGGATGTCTATATGCAGAAAAAATGAAAATAGATCTATATTTATTACCCTGCACAAAGCTAAAGTTCAAGTAGATCAAAGACCTCAACATAAAACCAGACACACTAAATCGGTTAGAAGAAAAAGTGTGTAAAACCCTAGAACTCATCAGCACAGGAGACTACTTCCTGAGCAAAACACCAACAGCATAGGCTCTAAGATTAACAATCAATAAATGGGACCTCATGAAACTGAAAAGCTTCTGTAAAGCAAAAGAAACTGTCATCAAAAGGAAATGACAGCCTACAGATTGGGAAAGGATCTTCACCAACCCTACATCTGACAGAGGGCTAATATCCAGCATATATAAAGAACTCAAGAAGTTAAAAAACAAAAAATCAAGTAATCCAATTAAAAAGTGGGTGACAGAGCTAAAAAGAGAACTCTCTGTAGAGGATTGTAGAATGACAGAAAAACACTTAAAGAAATGCTCAAAGTCCTTAGCCATCAGGGAGATGCAAATCAAAACAATCCTGAGATTTCACCTTACACCCATCAGAATGGCTAAGATCAAAACTCAAGTTACAACACATGCTGGAGATGTTGTGGAGAAAGGGGAACCCTCCTCTATTGCTGGTGGGAATGCAAACTTGTACAACCACTCTGGAAATCAATTTGGCGCTTTCTTTGACAATTATTTTTTTTTAGTTAATTTTGTATCCAGCCACTTGGCAGAAGGTGTATATCAGCTGTAGGAGTTTCATGGTAGAATTTTTGGGGTCACTCGAGTATACTATCATATCATCTGCAAGTAGTGATACTTTGACTTCTTCCTTTCTGAAATGAATCCCTTTGATTTCCTTTAGTTGTCGTATTGCTATAACAAGGACTTCAAGTACTATGTTAAAGAGGTATGGAGAGAGTGGGCAGCCTTTCTTTGTCTTTGATTTCAGTGGGATTGATTTAAATTTCTCTCTACTTAGTTTAATGTTGGCTATAGGCTTGCCCCATATTGCCTTCTCTATGTTTAGGTAAGTGCCTTCTATCCTTGATCTCTACAAAACTTTAAACATAAATGAATGTTGGATTTTATCAA
The DNA here is from genome assembly GCA_028658305.1 of Pachyuromys duprasi. Classification (NCBI taxonomy): domain Eukaryota; kingdom Metazoa; phylum Chordata; class Mammalia; order Rodentia; family Muridae; genus Pachyuromys; species Pachyuromys duprasi. Next base: position 13,910 of record JAQQSO010002881.1, read on the forward strand.
ATGTTTTTTCAGCATCTAACTAGATTATCATGTGGTTGTTTTTCTTTCATTTTGTTAATATGGTGGATTACATTGATGGATTTCTGTATATTGTACCACCC
>JAQQSO010002882.1:0-14010 GCA_028658305.1 Pachyuromys duprasi
AAAAAATGCAAAAATACAGATGCAAGTATCTTAAGAGTATTTGGTAGGTATGTAATGAAGGTGTTACTGAGAATGAATAAAAGTCATCTGGGCTTAGAAATGCAGGAGTGGAAATTATTGAAGTGAAGAGTGTTGCTTTTCATGAAGAATGATTCAGAGGCCAGGGTGTGTAGAGCAGGAGACAGAAACACTTGTCTCACCAGCATCAAGTCTGTGCAGATGAGTTAAGAATAAAGGCAGGGGCCATATTGTGCAGCACTTTCCACCAATTAACCTGCTCCATGATGTTCCTTTGGACATCTGTGATTAGCGCTGAACATTTTAAAACAAAGCCAGGGATGAGTCCAGAGAGCCGGGTGCCTGAGGAACGACTTTCTAAAATAAATTGCTTGGCAGCTTGTAGCTAAGCTGTGCCTTTCAGTGTGGTGTAAAATATTTCCCTTCTAAGGACTGAAAATGCTTCTCCCATGTATTCAAATACCTTACAAATTTGCTCTGAAGCCAGTTATAAAGCTCTTTCTTTACTGAAGGCACAAAGCCGTGTATTTGCTTACTCTGTTGCATTGAAACACAAGAAGTAGGGGTGGGAAACAAGAAAGCGCAGACAGCATTTATCATAAACAAATATGTGTTCAAAACATACAGAGTGTCATATTAATAAACTAGGGGTCTTGCAGACATTTATACTTGATTTTCCAGGCTCAGAAAGAACTCTCAGACTAAATAAGTCAGTCATAAAGAACAGAAGAGACTTGACAATCACTGTTCTTCATCTAACAAAGTGAGGTTAATAGTTTAAAATGACTTGAATAAAACAAAAACCACATTTTAACATAGGGGCATTTTTATAATAATCATATCTATATGAATTACAGCTTTTTAAAAATACATCTCTATTTCTCGTGTATGTGTGTGTGTGTGTGTGTAGAAGCTGAATTCATGACTTATGTTAGAAAAGTATTCAAGAAACACACTGACTCCCCCAACACACTTCAGAGTCTTATGTTATTTCTAAACCTCATCAAAGAACTGTGACAATCAGAGATAGAATTTAAAGGTTAGATAAACACAAACATAGTGTAAAAACCTTCAAAAGTGAAGTGGTTTGAGAACTTAGGTTCTAATAAAATAGTCCCTAATGAAATGGAATATATGTTTAACCCAACCCATGCCTTCTTGTCACTTCTGTGACTTCACAGAATGAGGTCATCTGTCCTCCCCAGTAACTGTTATGGGGACTCATTACCTTGCAATGAACCCCTTCTAATATTAAGAAAATATTGTCATAACTACTAATTTATATGACTTATTTAGCCATTACTAGGTCTTAGATAAGAGCTAAAAGCTTTAGAGTCGTTATTTCATTTATTCTGCACAATAATTTCATGTGATAAGTATGCTATTAACCCCAATTTATAGATAATGAAACTCTGAAGCTCAGACAGTTTAGGAAGTAGGCACAAAGTCACAGAGTCAACAACAGAGAAAAACAGTAGCAAGGTTTCAGTTTTCACACTATGAGTTCTAGTTTTGCATTCTGAGCTCTCCAAGAGCCCTTTCAACAACAGTTAATCATTATAGTGGTTTCTTTTCAGGAAGCTTGGTGAATGGTAGGATGGGAAACCATGGTAAAGAAAGAATTAGGCTTTAGTCATGATGACATCTGATAGGCTAGCATCAGAGGGTAGGGGAGGAAGATCTCCCCTATCAGTGGACTTGAGGAGGGGGATGGGAGGAGATGTGGTAGGTGGGGAGGGAGGGGGCTACACCTAGATACAAAGTAAAAAAACTGTAATTAATAAAGAATAAAATTAAAACAATAATAATTTTATTAATAATAATAAAAATAAAATTAAAAAGAATTAGGCTTTATATTTTTTCCATTTCTACATAGTATCTCCTCTCTAACTCTTGTTCTCCCAGGTATGCAAAATGAGGATGACAAAATTCTATCTCACAATCTTGGTACAAGAAGTTAATGACTACATCTAAGTAAACTGAGGTGACGTATAATTATTATGTTCAATAATTTTAGGTTTCTTTCCAATACATACCAGTTCACAGACCAGGGAACCTACACTAAAGTGGAACTACCTTAAATAATTAATCTAAGTAGATTATTCATTCACACACTGTCTCTTTTGCTGGCATTTGTTTCTAGGAATGTGTAAACTAACAACTCAGTTAAGTCTGGCTTTTAATATTAGCTGATAACTATTTGTCAATTATGCCCAGAAGTTTTGATGAGGCCTAAATTTCTGGCATCAGAAAACATATATTTTCCATCTTAGTGGCAGACATTCATATTGAAATCAGTGCTGCGGAAACCACTGGAGTGGTTATTATCCATACACCCACCTACAGGATATGAATGAGTGTAGAGAAAACCAAGTAGCTTCACGAAGACTGCAAGGGTCTTTGAGAAGAGACTAAATTTGTTGCATGAAAGAAAAGTCAAACTTACTCAGATACTGGCATATGGTATGCTTTTCAGAGAAAGTCTTCCTACACGATTCGTGCGTTTACATGCATGGTCCTAGGATGTCACATGAAATCACTAAAAGGAGACTAGATAGCAAAAGTTGTGATGGAATAAAATGACCTATAACCTCATTATATTTTGGTGGCATAATTGGGAAGTAAAATGCACTTGGAGGAAATAAGTCACTGGATGAGGAGTGCGCCTTTTAAGGATGCATATTACCCCTTTTGATCTGTTTGCTTCCTAGTTGACATAAGATCAGTTTTGGTCTAGCATACCTTTCTGCCATGATGTTACTCTTCTGCTAGATACAACAAACAGCAAAGTTAGGTAGGTATTCATGAATGGAAATTATAAAACAGCAAGCCACAAAATGTCTCTCATTATTTAAGTTATTACCTTAGACATTGGTTATGGTCTTGAAAAAGGGTCTTTTATGAGACTGTTCTCCAACCAAGGACCATGTATGGATATAACCTAGAGCCCCTGCCTGAATGTAACAAATGGTAGCTCAATATCCAAGTGGGTACCCTAGTAAGGGTAACAGGGATTATTTTGGACATGAACTCAATGGCTTGCTCTTTGACTCCCTCGTTCCCTGAGGGAGGAACACCCTTGCTAGGCCACAGAAGAGGACATTGCAGCCAGTCCTGAAGAGACCTGATAAGCTAGAGTTAGATGGAAGGGGAGGAGGTCCTCCCCTATCAGTGGACTTGGAAAGGGGCAGGGGTGAGATGTGGGAGGGATGGAGGGGATAGAGAGGGAATGTGGGAGGGGGTTACAGCTGGGACACAAAGTACATAATCTTTGATTAATATAAAATAAAAATGTTTAAAAATAGATTCTATCGAAGCACCCTTCAGTCCTCACAAATAATAATACCCAGATTACTTCTCCAGAGTATGTTTAACTTGTTCTTAGGGAATATTAGACATGGTACTTTTAGATAGCATCTGGAAAAATGCTGAATTAGGTAAGCTTAACATGCAGATTTGTTACAGCTATTTGGTGTGTTCTTAGCAGACAAAAGCCGCTCGTGGCTCTGGAGAAGTCCAGGGAAAAGAAAGAGAGAGAGTTGTCAAATGCTTGGATAGGAACTGTGTCTGTATCGATTGGTCTTGCAGCTGGGCTCTGGACAAGTGATATGCCGTTTTGACCTTTTCCCCATAATGGGCAGTAAGCATCCAGTATAACTATACAGTAACACAGGGTCAGAATTCATTTTCTTCTGAAGATGGGACACATTACTCAGCCCCATCTAATAGTTCAGTACCATGGACAGCATAAGGTTTTCTGAGAGCTCTCCATGCTGAAAGGGGGCCAGCAACCTTGGCAACTGGGAGTCCTGGGGGACAGTGAGAAAGGGTGAAAACTGCCATAGAAATATGGTGCTTAGAGAGACCTGGTTTCAATGGAAGCTCCTTACAGTTGACATGAGCTGTTCTCCTGACAGGCCTCATTGTGATTTTTCCCCTATGTATCCAGGCATTTTAAAGAAACTACATACAATCTACTTGTAAAATATCATTAAACTGTGCACCTTCTGTCTATGTTTATGTAGCTATGTTATATCATTGTGCATTTATGATTATCAGTGGAAAATAATGACAGTGGTCCAAGGAAATAGGCATTGTCATTGCTTCTTGCTATTTTTTTTTCTGCTATGCAACAGCTTGCTTTCTCTAGGAACTACAGTTAGCATCCTGTCTCACCATGCAAAAAAAAAAAATGATCTTTTTCTTTTAGACTCCAAAGAAGACTGGCTTCTATTTATCAATTAGTGTCTTTTTCTTGTCTTCCATCTGTAAATGATAAGGACCACTTTGGACTATTACTGAAGAGAAGAGATGAGCAACATATGAAGAGATTCTAAAACAGGAGGACTGGGGATTAAACTGGGGAACCGGACACAAAGCCATCCTTCTGACTACAAGAAGCTGTATGAGCTTAGTGTTCCTCCTAAGGCAGAGAAAATGGGTGACCATGGTGTCTTCATCCCTTGAACTGGGAAAGTAACTTCCATCTGGTGTGTATATGGGGGAGGGGGATGTGTCAGTTTCTTAATTATCTTTTTTCCCTATAGGGGGCAGTATTTTATTTTGGTCACCAAAATTCTCTTGTTTTTAGGTGCCCTCTTTCCTTTCCTCTTTTCTAGATATATGCTGTCTGAAAATTTGGTAACCATATATACGTAGGTATCATCCTTACCATATACCTATGAGTCAAATAGAACTATTACAACAATTTTGTATATACAAAGACCCAATCAAAGAAAGGGAAAGAGTAAACATTTGAACTAAGTATTGTATCATTTATAAGCCTGTGTACTTAGTCATTGAACTATTTTATCCCAGTTGAGTAAGTTATCTGCTAATAATCAATATTTCTATATGTGTACAAACCAATAACTAAAGCTTGAGTATCTCTATCCTCTAAAATAGACCAGCTAGTGAGTAGTGAGCGGTCAGTGATACTAAATGTGTGTATGAGTGTTGGACAGGCCAGTCACAGTGGTTTAATGCAGTTATGTTTGTTATTCCCATCCTCCCATCTTAATTTTATAGCCACACATGAACTACGGTAATTTTCCTAGCCCAGAGCACCATGATCCTAATTACCCAATTGCCTATATTTTCTTACAAATTCTTCTTCTTCTCCTTCTTCTTTTTCTCCTCTCCCTGTTTTTCTTTATCTCTCATACACAGATACTTCCTGTCTTATATGTACATGTGATTCACTAGTGATAAAACAGGATATTTGTATATAGATTTGAAAAATGACTAACACACATAAAATGTGTATAGTGCTAGTCACACACACATATATACTATCTTCAAGGTAACTCAGTTATGTTTATGTTAAAATATGAAAAATGATAAAATTATGAAAAAAAAATAAATTTCTTTACAGACAAGGAGAGAGTCTATGGGGCACTTTTTCTGCCCTGAAGAAGTATTAGCCACAAATGATTCTGGACACAAGAACATAGTGTTTGGTTTGTCATTATTCTATGTACAATCCTGATCCCACCAAGCTCCAGTGGATAATTCCAAATCCATGGTCACAAACATGTCCTTGGCTGAACTCAGTGGGCCACAGTGCACACGCATGCACGCACACACACACACACAATCAGGAAAGGGAAAAAGGTACTTGTAGGAAGAAGGGGGGCTGTCAAAGGTGGGAAGTGAGAGTACATAGGTTACATCTTATACACGAATAAAAATATCAAAGATTTTACTTTATTTAGAAAATAAGTTATATAAACACTAACACCTTTTAAAATACTCATGTTAAACTTTGGCACATTTGCAATATTACAGCCAAGAGAAAGGTTTGGGGAGGAGTTGCTGGTACCCCCAGTGGAGGAAGCAAACTACACGGACATTTTTAGAGGGCACTTTAGCAATAGACATTAAGTGTCTTAATTAGTTCCTCGGACACATTTTGCTAATGACCATGGTGACTACATTGTCTCATTATTTCAATTTAATTGGCTGAGGAATAAATGGTAGAATTCTGCAAGATACTTGTAAGGTATGGTAAAGGAATCAAGATGTGAGCATTCCCCAGACCATTAAAAATTCTAGTAAAACTCATACGGTTTTTCTTGTCATATTCTGTTAATTACATAATGCCCTTTGGAGGCATTTAATCTGACACAGGATTGAGAAACTTGATCAAACTTTTAGAGTTTTCTGAAAGAGCTTAGTGCTTTTTTCACTCATTTAAAAAAATCCTCTTTTAGTTAACAAACCTTATCCTCATAATATAATAAAATCACCCTTTAATTTAATTCAAACAATTAGGCATTAAAAGTAATAAGTGCTTCTTTCAGAGCCATAGGTTGCCCCTTTGTTCCTGTACTTTACATTAAAGAATTTTTGAAGTTGTGTCATGTATCATAGTTTTAATAGTGGGGATACAAGGTGACAAGTTCTTGTGGATTATTGTCAACGGTGGGTTCTTACCATCTGCAATGAAGTGTTCAGGCACATGCAAAGTCACCTTCACAGTAAGTGGGCAGGACATCTGGTTGCCACACACCATGGCCAAGATACAGGAGCTCACGGCAATCAGTGTCAAGGCTGTCTTGTTTACTGGGCTTTTCAGTAAACCTGAAAAACAAATACAGAAAGCTGTAAGTCCATCAGGTGAGGATATGGGGACGGTTTGGAGGTAGGGGATCCTACAGTGCTCTGGTGTGACTATTAACCAACAGAAAGAGGAAGGGAGAAGAGTCAGGGAGGAGACAGAGGGAAAGAAAAACGAGGACATGAAATGGGGATGGGGCTATGTTGTGGGTTTTGAAAAGATTTGGAGGGAAGAGCTGGTGGTGGGCATGATCATGGTTTTTTTTTGTGTGTGTGCAATTGCACAAAATTCTTAAGAACAAAGAAAAATTAATAAATAAGACATAAAATTACATTTATGATAATGAGATGGGGGCAACCCACATTTTCTAACCTCTTTCTGTGTTTTGGCTTACACATCTGAAAATAGGCTTGCTGTTTCTTTTGGGGAAAAAAAAGGAAAGAGAAGGATAAAGAAACCAGCTTCTAAAAGTTGGCAATCCTCCCATCCCAGTTTAGATGGTCATTCTTGATAATAATGGTACAATGTCAAACTTCCTTTAGAAAGTACATGATAAGGCATCATGTGGTTCCTTTTATTATGAGGTAGTAACAGAACAAGTGTGTTCTTTGAGGTAAGACTAGTTTGTATTCAAATTTGATTTTTTATTAAGTAATTTTTTATTTTTATTAATACAGTTTATTCACTTTGTATAAATCCCCCCTGTACCTCCCTCTCTCCTTCCCTCCCAATCCCATTCTCCCTCTTCGCCACCCATGTCCCTCTCCCAGTCCACTGATATGGGAGGTCCTCCTCCCCTTCCGTCTGATCCTAGGCTATCAGGTCTCATCAGGTGTAGCTGCATTGTCTTCTTCTGTGGCCTAGCATGGCTGCTCCCCCATCAGGGAGAGGTGATCAAAGAGCAGGGCAATCAGTTCCTGTCAGAGACAGTCCCTGTTTCCATTACTATGGAGCCCACTTGGATACTGAACTGCCATGGGCTACATCTATGAGGGGGTTCTAGGTTATCTCCATGAGTGGTCCTTGGCTAGAGTACCAGTTTCAGAAAAGACCCCTGTGCCCAGACTTTTTGGATCTGTTGCTGTCCTTGTGGAGCTCCTGTCCTCTCCAGGTCTTACTATCGAGCCTACCACAGAGGGCCTCTGAAAGGCTCTACCGTGCAGGGTATTGAGGCAGATGCTGAGACTCATAGCCAAACTTAGGGCAAAGTGCAGGAATCTTATGAAGTCAAATTTGATTCTTACTCCTTCTTATGTCTTGGATTTAGAATGTTACCAGTATAATGGAAACTTGAGTTCCCAATGCATCTGTGTTCCAACGGGGGTATTTAAAACATGATCAGATTATAAGCAATCTGTTCCCATTAATGGATAAATGCATTCATTCATGAGTTCATGGTTGGAGAAACTGCTGGGCTAAAAGTGAGGATCCAGGTAGAGCAAGGTGATCACAAACTGGAGCGTGCTGGAACGTTATTTCTTGTCATTGGCCCCTTTCTCCATGCTCCACTATTCTCTGATTCTTATCCACTAAGAAATCCAGAAATGATGGAACTAAAGGAGTATCAACCCCAAACCTCTAAAACCATGAACTAGAATGAATCTCCCCTTCTTTAAATTTACTATCTTTTGTACCTGCTACAGTGATGTAAAGCTGGCTAATGCACACCCTTACTGGCTGTGGGAATTGCTTCATTCTCCAAACCTCAGTTTCTGGGGAAGTTGGGTAGCTTTCGTCAACTGAACACAAACAAAAGTCACCTGGGAAAAGGGATCCACAACTGAAGAAATTCCTTTGTCAGAGCATCCTTTGGGCATTCTGTAGGAACATTTTCTTCGTGGCCTACTTGTAAAGAAAAGTCTAGCTCACTGTGAGCTGTGTCACACAAGCACAGGTAATCTTGATTTGTATCAGGATCATAGCTGAGCAAGCCAGTAAACAGTATTGTTCTGTGGTCTCTGCTTCAGTTCCAGATTTCTAGATTCCTGCCTTAAGTTCTTCCCCCTGACTTCCTTTCATGGTGGACTATAGAAGACATAAACAGTTTTCTCCACAAGCTGCTTTTGGTCATAGTTTTATTACTCCAACAGAAAGTAATTAGGCCACTTGGCATGCATGCTGAGGATAATATTAAATGTCTCAGAGGATTGCCATGATGATTACATAATGGTGCAGAGAAAGCCTGCCATGGAGAAATATTTCATTGTCAGAAACTCCTTAACATAAGTTACATTTCACCAGCATGGACTGAAAACTTGATTTGTGAAACACGCATATCACAGAATAAAAATAGACCCTGTCCATTCTTTGGATATGGCTCAGACAGGAAATTGCTTGCTCTGAGTACAAAGACTGGAGTTTAATCTCCAGAACACACAGTTTAAAAAAGCCAATATGGTGGTGTACAGTTGTGATCCCAGGACTGGGGTAAAAAAGAAAGATGGACCTCTGGGGCTCACTGACTAGCAACCTTAGCCAACAAGGCAAGTTCTAGAACAATGAGAGACCATTAGCTCAAACATCAAGATTGACAGTCCCTTAGGAACAACTGTGTTTGACTTCTGCTCTTCATATGCAAGAGCACACAATTAGTATACGTAGATTCAGATCTAATTTCCACCACATACACATGAGCATGGACTTAGAATCCTCACCCTAGCTTACCTACTACTACTCAGGAATTTATTCACAGGCCAGGAGAAAAACCCAGACGTGTCTTTCTCTGCTTAGATTCCTAAACTAACTGCTTAGATTCCTAAACTAACTGTGTTAAAAACCTAAAGAAGAGGGCAGAGTGTGTGAAGGAAAATTTTGCATGGGTAAATTAAAGTAATTTTATGAAAACAGTGGAATAAGTAGATTATATCTGCATGGCTAGGAGTTCTCGAGGGAAAGTAAACAGATTTGGGGTGTGTACTGAGACCTCTTTGATCCTCATTCCTTGAGATTTTCCTCTTTGCTCCTATTTTTAATGTTTAGCTATTGGCTTTTACAGTGTTTTTTTTTTTTAATTTTCTTTACCTCTTCATTCTACAAATCGCACATATGTCTGAGGCCATCCCACAAGCATGCTAAAAACAACCCATTAAAAATAACATACCTTCTTAATGTTCCCTCCTGTTCCAAACTTCCTCAAATTCAAAAGCATTACTGTTTAGATGACTAGATAATTAATATGTTATATAGGAGGAGCTATTCACACCTTTTAAGTTGTCACAGTTGGAGGACAATGGATAAATGAAAGAGTACATTCAACTATAGCTTGTTCTGCAATATTCCTAAAACTTAAAAGGACTGTAGAGTAAAAAGAAAGAACAATTTTTATTTCTTATTCGACTGTCCCAAATAGTTAAGGTATCAATATTTTAGCAAGTCTACAGAATATATAAGCTAACACTGATGTTATCTGTGAGAAAGAAGGGGCATGAGACTCTAGAGGTTTGAATGGCACTCACCTTAAATATCTACCGTACCACTCAGTCTTATACGTAACAATTAGCAGTGGAAGTTTATATTCAAGAGACTATAGTTTGTCCTCTTGGGCAAGGGGTCTGTAAGGAAAAAGGCCAGAATGAAAATGTTCTTAGAAAGATGAATAGAGCCTGAATGATGGGGTACAAGTGGTGATTGGAACTTGGGGAGAGAATGTCGATGGTGGTGGGCTGAATGAGAGAGGCTCTGTTCGTTCATATGTTTGCGTACTTGGTCCTCAGTTGCTGGAACTGTTTGAGAAGGATTAGGAGGTATGGTCTTGTCAGAGGAGGTGAGTCACTGGAGAAAGTTTTCAAATGATTTGTGCCATTCTCAATTAGCTTGCTTTCTCTTATGGTTGTCTTAAGACGTGAGCTACTGTTCCAATGTCTTGCCTGCCTGCCTAATTATTGCCATGATGGCTGTAGACTCTTCTGAAACTTTAATACCCTAATTAAATGATTTAAAAAAATAAGTTACCTTGGTCACATTATTTTATAACAGCAATAGAAAAGAAGCTAAGATGATGTTCTATCTAGTGAGTCTTGACTGCTAAGAAAAAATTCTCCTTCCCAAGTTCATTCAGCAGTATATACAGATGGGGCCAAGAATTCTGTTTTACTGTCAGGAATGCTCTCTGGACACACAGCTGGCCCCTAGACTTGAGGAAGATGCCCAAGGACCAGGACAGGTTGCTCACACTCATTCAGTGAGCCATCACCAAAGTAATCATAGTCCTCAAGTCATGGAACCTTCAAGAAAATCTAGGGTCTTTAAACTCATCATGGAAAATAGAGTTATATTAGAATAATGAATAGCTTTTCCTAAGAAACAGTGATAAAATGGCCTATATATTCAGATTGTTGAAAGACTTGATGGTGGCAGATGTTATCAAATGCTTCACACTTGTTGTGGTAGACAGTAGCCACTTAACAACAGTTTCTAAGACAGATGCAGAAATATATGTGATATGGTTTCTGTACTTATTTACATATGTGTCTAACATATTCTCAAAACATATTAAGAAATGAATGATTCTTTGCAGAAAGAGAAGACAAAGAGTAAGATTGGATGGAAATTCATACAATGAGGGATAAAGTAGCAGCATCCTGGGGCAACCTTTACTAAGAATAATGTCTGAACTATCACAGTTTTCTTTAAAAATCAGGAGGAAGGAAGGACATGGATAGGTCAAGTCTGCACTAAGGCCAGATGTTGATGAAGCAGCCTCTAAGGCTTGGGAGTTGCCATGGAAACTGAAAACTTCACAGTGGGGTAGAAGCAAAGGTGACTTCTTACGCCTTTTTGACCAAAAGGAACTGATCAGAAGCACTTATATTAGAGCAGATTGTATAGAGATCATCAAGCTAAAAATCTATCCCATAATAGCCCTATGTAAACTGTTACATTGCTCTTGCAAGAAGCAAAGACAGTAAACAAACATCTCCATGACCTGAACACCGTAATTATATGTGTGTTCAGGTACACTCCATCCACCCATTTGTTCATGTATCCCTCCTCCCTCTCCATCCATCCATTCATTTACCCATCCATCTGTTCACCCATCCAATTTAGTTACATTGAACCTTAAGTTTTTCATAGTACTGTTTCAGGTATAAGCTTGCTCACAGTGAACAAAGAAACCAATGTCATTGAAGCTTACATGTTAGCTGATTTAATTCTCACAGCACACTGCTACTACCATCTACACTTTTCAAAGATGTGCACAGTACTATAATGAGTTGCCCAATATAACTCAATTCATGTGCTAGAAAATAAACAGAACCACTCCTGTGCTTGCCTACTCACCTCATCAAGGAATAGAGACTCCTATTTCTCACTCCAGTATGATATAAAGATCACTACCTCATCATAAAATAAAGGTTCCAGGGAATGGTCAGGTAGTTACAGGAAACATGGCTTTGGGAGACAAAAATTTCCATGTTTAAATCCTGTTCAATCCACAAAAACTCTGGGTGACATTTGCAAATTGATTCAATTATAGTAAGTAAAGAAAGAAAATCTTCATCTGACAAATGAGAAGAGTGGTCTTATTTCATAGTTAAGATGAGGCCAAAATAACCTAATGTAAATGTAATTAGAACAAAACCAGTGAATGGTACTTCTAAGACCTATTAAGAGTACCTGCAGATGTCTAATATCAATTTTTGGCTTTCATTCCCATATGTAGTCACTGTCCTGATCACTAGCAGGGAAAGTTGCTACGCTGCAGAAATGGGATTCCATCGGCACATATTGACTGCTACAGCAGAAAGCTAATAATCTAATTTCCTCTTCACTTCTCCCTAGTACCCTTCACCCTCTCTCATGGCTGATAAGAATGGCAGAAATTGCATTGCTTGAAATATGAACCAGAAATATCTTGGCTTTGTTGATTCACTCACTGCCTATAATTGGGGGTTTGATTGATTCGTAGTTTGGAAATGCCAAGTTGAGAAAAGAAAATCAAATTTGAGTTAAATCTGGAGTTGAATCAATCACATTTTACAATGGAGAAAATAGATACAACCCCATCATACCTTTGTGTCTGAAAAATGTAAAGTTGCTGAACCCATTAGTTCTTTCTTCCTCAGGACCCCCAAAAGATAAAACTCATGTCCAGTGTAGAGAATGAATTTCTTTAGGTGGCCAATGGCAATATTGCACTAGAGTGAAGGATAGAGATACTAAGAATGCAAGACATTAGTTGGAGAAGCTCAGGAGATAGAAAAATCATGACAGTGAGTAGACATAAACTGGCTCTGATTATAAGGATGAAACTTTGTGGATTGTGGGAAGCAAACTTAGATCTTAAACACTGAGCCATCTCTTCAGTTGCACAAGATTCTTAACACTTCACTTTTATAATATATGAAATAACAGTAATAATCTCTAACTGAGAGAGACACTATGGGAATTAAATGAGATAGCACAGAGATAATAGTAAGTACAATGCCTGGCTTTATATCATGGACTTTCTAAACTCTCATTGCCTTTCCCTGTATACTCACAGTCCTACAACAAAGACATATGTGGTACTTTTGCTGCAATCCTGGATTTTTTACATAACTTCTGACTCATGTGAGTAAATCTGATCATATGAGATACGATGTTATTATTTGATAATTAATCTAGTATATAATTTGATAATTAATTTGATAAGTACATTATTTGATAATTAATCCAGTATATAATTAATCCAGTATATTATTGCTATTATTATAGTTATTGTTTTGTGTGTGCACACACATGTGCCTATGTGTGCATGTGTGAATGGTGGCTAGAGGTCAAACTTAGGGTCAGTCTTCAGAATCTGTCCATCTTATTTTTTTCTGAGGTCTGAGTAGTGCTTTCTGTTTTTTTTTATTAATTTCTTTATTAATCTGGATATCTGTATGTAGAAAAATGAAAATAGATCCATATTTATCACCTTGCACAAAGCTAAAGTCCAAGTGGATCAAAGACCTCAACATAAAACCAGACACACTAAACCAGTTAGAAGAAAGAGTGGGGAAGACCCTAGAACTCATTGGCACAGGAGACTACTTCTTGAATAGAACACCAACAGCACAGACTCTAAGATCAACAATCAATAAGTGGGACCTCATGAAGCTGAAAAGCTTCTGTAAAGCAAAAGACACTGTCATCAAAACAAAATGACAGTCTACAGACTGGGAAAGGATCATTACCAATCCTACTTCTGACAGAGGGCTAATATCCAGTATATATAAAGAAGTATAATCAAGAAGTTAAAAAGCAACAAATCAAGTAATTCAATTAAAAAATGGGGTATGGAGCTAAAAATAGAACTGACTGTAGAGGATTATAGAATGGCAGAAAAACACGTCAAGAAATGCTCAATGTCCGGATATTAAGACTCGGGATCAAGCCTCTGACAAAGGGCAAGAATAATGATAGATCTGGGGGAGGTTGTTGAGACTTGGGGAGAACAAGAGCTCCAC
>JAQQSO010002883.1:0-14010 GCA_028658305.1 Pachyuromys duprasi
CTTTTGGGATACCTCACTCAGTATGATCGTTTCCAGGTCCCACCATTTGCCTGCGAATGCTTTATTTGTAATAGCCAGAACCTGGAAACAACCCAGATGTCCCTCAGTTGAGGAATGGATACAGAAATTGTGGTACTTTTACACAATGAAATCATGAAATTCTATATTCTTTTATTTGTTTAGACTTGCTTGTGTATAAGTATGTGGTCAGTTGAAAAGTTTTGAGAAGGTATACTCTCGTGATTTGGTGAAATGTTCTATAAATATGTGTGAGGTCCATTTGGTTTATGATGCCTTTTGGCACCAGTATTTTTCTGTTTAGTTTTAGTCTAGATGAGCTGTCTATTGGCAAGAGTAGGGTGCTAAAGTCTAACACTATCACTGTGGGTGGATCAATATGTGAATTAAGCTATAGCAGTATTTCTTTTATGAACTTGGTATCCTGGTGTTTGGTGCATAGATGCTGAGAATTACAATATTCTCTAAATGAATTTTTCCTCTGATGGCCATATAGTGTCTGTGTCTATCTCTTCTGATTAGTTTTTGGCTAAAGTCTATTTTGTCAGATATTAAAATAACTGTATAATTTGCTTCTTAGAGCCATTTGCTTAGAATATTTTTCTGAGCTTTTGTCCTGACATGATGTCTATGTTTTTTTTAAAAACAAGCCGTTTAACCTCTTTAAACAACTATTTACTAATATGTAAAATGAAATCAATACCCCCTCTTATTTTTTAGGTTTATTATGAGAACTAAATTACAGAATATTTGTAAAGTAACTCCATAAATAATACTAAATAAATTGCATGCTAGCTTGATGATGATGACAGCTATAAAAGAATATGTGATTTCCATACCAAAATCATAAAATAAATATTCAGATTAATAAAAATGAAACATTAAAAATAAGGATATACAGAGATTAGAAATTTTCACAATATAGACACATGAATTCTCCAAATCTGAAATTGAACTTAACCCCAGTAGAAATTTGAAGAAGACTTTGCAGATTATTTATAAGGTATATGGATATCAAAGGACCTAAAATAGAGAAAACTTAAAAAAAAATCTAAGAACTTCTGTTATTGACTTAAGACATATTACAGTACTGCAGTAGTCAAGGAAATGTGTTGTTGGAGAAAGACTAAGCGTATAGATCAATAACATAGAATACCAAATATCACAATTGTGCTTTCAAAAATTCTGACAAATAGATCAAAGCAATTAACTGGATATCCAAGTTGAAGTAAATGGACCTCAAACATACTTCCTGTGATACACAAGAAACTTATTAACAGCTCATTAACAAAAACAAAAACCAAAGATTTTAAAGAATTTAGAAAGAAATGTGTAAGAAAAACTATAAATTTGAGAAACCAAAAATCTTAAGAAACCTACAGAATCACTCTTGCTGATTGGTAAAGCAAATGATAGATTACACTTCATGAAGTTTAAAGGCATATGTTAATTCAAAAACTTCATTGAAAAAATTACAACTAGAGCCATGAACTGGGAGTATGCATTGTAATCCATGCATCGAACAAAACAACTGTCCAGAATAGCTACTTAACTAACTCCTACAAGTTCAATAAAGACAATCCAATTTTTAAACAAGTTAGGCTCAACAGGGAACTCATAAAGGAGGAGGAAGAAATAGCCTTCTAAAATATTCTAAATATTTTAAACAAACTAGAAACAAATTAAAACTACAGTGTGATTTTTACTATAAAAATTGTGCACACTGATTTATACATGTGTGTGCACAAACACACAGAGAGACACACACAAGGGCTAATGTGGCTAAAGTTATTTTTCAAAGCTCTGGTGCTCCAAATGTTGACAGAACATTCTTTCACTGCCTATGAATAATCCAAGATTCTAAGCCAATCTAACATCGTATTAACTAACTGAACTGAAAAACATTAGCCGATAGGTGGTATGAAAGTGTTTTAACAGCCTCAGAATCCATATTAAATTTTCTGAGAAAACAAAAAACAAGTTGAACTTCCTTCCCTTGAAAACAGGCAACTACCAACACACTGATATATCACACTTACTGGCTAAGGAGGCCATTATTTATAACTAATATTTTATACATGGCAAAGGGCATTTTAACCACTTTGACAGCTCTCTGAATATTCTAGTCAGTGGGCTACAGTAAGGAAAACAATTATACCGTCTCAAAAATATTATAAAATTTTGATTTCCAGAGTGGTTGTACAAGTTTACATTCCCACCAGCAAAGGAGGAGGGTCCCCCTTTCTCTACAACCTCTCCAGCATGTGTTGTCATTTGAGTTTTTGATCTTAGCCATTCTGATGGGTGTATGGTGAAATCTCAGGGTCTTTTTGATTTGTGTCTCTCTGATGGCTAAGGGTATTGAGCATCTCTTTAAGTGTTTATCTGCCTTTCTATATTCCTCTACAGAGAATTATCTGTTTAGCTCCCTACCCCATTTTTTAAATTGGATTGCTTGATTTATTGCTTTTTAACTTCTTTAGCTCTTTATATATTCTGGATATCAGCCCTCTGTCAGATATAGGGTTGGTGAAGATCATCATAATGTACCTTGGGGTTACTCTAACAAAGCAAGTGAAAGACATGTTTGAAAAGAACTTCAAATCTCTAAAGAAAGAAATTGAATAAGATATCAGAAGATAGAAAGATCTCCGTGCTCATAGATCAGTAAGGTTAACATAGTGAAAATGGCCATTCTGCCAAAATCAATATACAGATTCAATGTAATTCCCATCGAATTACCAACACAATTATTTACAGACCTTGAAAGAACAATTCTCAACTTCATATAGAGGAACAAAAGACCCAGAATTTCCAAAACGATCCTGTACAACAACAGATCATTTGGAGGTATCTCCATCCCTGATCTCAAGCTGTACTACAGAGCAATAGTAATAATAGCCGCATGGTCTTGGCATAGAAACAGAATAGTGCATCAATGGAACCGAATAGAAGACCCAGAAATAAACCCACACACCTACAGATACTTGATTTTTTTACAAAGAAGCCAGAACCATTCAATGGAAAAAAAGACGGCATCTTCAACAAATGGTGCTGATCTAACTGAATGTCTACATCCAGAAAAATGAAAATAGATTTATATTTATCACCCTGCATAAAACTAAAGTCCAAGTGGATTAAAGACCTAACCATAAAACAAAACACACTAAATCGGTTAGAAGGAAAAGTGGGGAAGAACCTTGAACTCATCAGCACAGGAGACAACTTCCTGAACAGAACACCAACAGCACAGGCTCTAAGAGCAATAATCAATAAACGGGACCTCATGCAACTGAAAAGCTTCTGTAAAGCAAAGGACACTGTAGTCAGGTCAAAATCTCAGCCTACAGACTGGGAAAGGATCTTCACCAAAAAATAAAAAAAGAGAAAAGAAAAAGAAGGAACAAAAAGGGACATAAATACTACGCACCAAAAGAAATCCAGAGAAGCATAAGGACGTACATTATAAAATAATAGGATAATTTTCTAGATAGATACCACTTACCAAAATTATATTAAGTCCAAATATACAATTTAAATAGACCTAGAACCCCTACTGAAATTGAAGCTGTCACTAAAAGTTTCCCAACCAAGAAAATCTGGGGCCGGATAGTTTCAGTGCAGAATTCTACCAGACTTGCAAAGAAAACTTAATGTCAACACTGTTCAAAGTATTTAATAAAGTAGAAACAGAAGAAACATTGTGAAATTCATTTTATGAGGCTGCAGTTATATTGATATCCAAAACACATAAAGACCTAACAAAGAACACGATTTAAAAACTAATTGCTCCTATGAACACAGATGCAAAAAATACTAAAAACAAAACAAAACAACAACAAAAAAAACACTTGCAAACTGAATCCAAGAATATATCAAAAAAATCATCCACCATGATCAAGTAGACATCATGCTAATGGTACAGGGATGGTTCAATATACAAAAATCAACAAATGTAATTTACCACATAAACAAACTGCAACTAAAAAACACACATGATCATCTCATTAGATTCTGAAAAGGGCTTTGAGAAAATCCAACAACCTTCCATGGTAAAAGTGTTGGAGAAATAAAAGATACAAGATACATAACCTAAACATAATAAAGGCAATTTACAGCAAGTGTATAGCCATCATCAAATTAAATGGAGAGAAACTCAAAGCAATTCCCTAAAATCAGGAACAAGAAAATGTTATTTACTCTCTCCATACTTATTCAATATAGTGCTTGAAGTCTTAGCTAGAGCAAGAAGATAACTGAAGGAGATCAAGGGGATACAAATTAGAAAGGAAAAAGTCAAAGTATCATTATTTGCATATTATATGATAGTATATATATAAGTGGCCCTACAAATTCCACAAGGAAACACCTACAGCTGGTAAACACTTTCAGCAATGCAACTGGATACAAGATTAACTATAAATAAATAAATAAATAAATAAATAAATAGAAAAACAAAGAAGTATCTCTTCTATATAAAAATGGCAAATCAACTGAGAAAGAAATTAGGAAAACAACACCTTTACAATAGCTTCATAAAATATAAAATTTACTGAGATAACTCTTCCTAAGCAAGTGAAAAATTTGTGTGATAAAATCTTCAAGTCTTAGAACAAAGAAATTGAACAAGATACCAGAAAATAGAAAGATCTCCAATGCTCATGGATCAATAGGATTAACATAATAAAAACATTGATCCTACCAAAAGCATTTATCAGATTAAACGCAATCCCTATCAAAATACCAATGCAATTCTTTACAGATCTTTAAAGAACAATTTTCAACTTCATATGGAAAAAATTTAAAAAAAGAAACTATCGCGAAAACAAAACAACAACTGGAGTTGTCACCATTACCAATATCAATTTGTACTGCAGGGTTATAGTAATAGAAACCTCATGGTATTGGCATAAAAACAGAAATGCTGATCAACTGAATTGAATTCCCAGACATAATATTTATATACAGACAGACACATGATTTTCTATAAGCAAGTCAGAAATAAACACAGGAGAAAAGGCAGCAGCATCAAAAAATTATCCTGGTAAACTGGATGTTTTCACATAGAATAATATAAATAGAATCATATTTATCACTCAACACAAAACTTAAGTCCAAATGAACCAAAGACCTTAACATAAAATCAGATACACTAAACCTGATAGAAAAGAAAGTGGAGAACAAGTTTGCACACATCGACACAGGAGATAACTTGCTGGACAGAACACTGATAGTACAGGAACTAAGCTCAACAATTCATAAAAGAGACCTCATGAAACTCGAAAGCTTCTGCAAAGCATAGGACAGGATCAATTGGGCAAAATGGCAGCTACAAAATGGGGAAGGGAGAACTTTTAACCACTCCACATTTAATAGAGGACTAATATCCAAAATATATAAAGAACTCAAGAAATTATATATATATATATATATATATATATATATATCCAATTAAAATATGGGATATAAACATACCTAAACAGAGAATTCTCTATAGAGAAATCACAAATTGCTGAGAATTACTTTTAAAAATGTTCATCATCCTTAGCTATCAGGAAAATGCAAATAAAACTACTCTGAGATTCCATCTAATAGCTTTCAGAGTGGCTAAGGTCACAACAAAAATGATAGCTTATGCAGGCCAGGATAAGGAGGAAGGAGAACATTCCTTCATTCCTAGAGGGAGTGCAAGCGTATACAGCCAGTATGGACACAAAAATGACAGATCCTCAAAAGAATAGTGATCTATTCACCTCAAGACCCACTTCTACCAATCTTGGGCATATACCCAAAGGACACTCCATCCTACCACAAGTCCATTTCCTTATCATATTCCTGTTGATTCATTCATAGTAGTCAGAAACTGGAAACAACCTAGAAGACCCTCAACAGAAGAATGGACATAGAAAATGTGATTTGTTTAAACAATGGATTATTTCTCAGCTGCTAAAAAAATGATATCGTGAAATTTTCAGGCAGATGCATACAACTAGAAAAATCATTTTGAGTGAGGTAACTCTGACTCAGGAACAGTTACAGAGACTCAGAGCCAGACATTATGCCCAG
The DNA here is from genome assembly GCA_028658305.1 of Pachyuromys duprasi. NCBI lineage: Eukaryota > Metazoa > Chordata > Mammalia > Rodentia > Muridae > Pachyuromys > Pachyuromys duprasi. The sequence goes on from JAQQSO010002883.1 coordinate 6,085, forward strand.
AGAGAGTCTATTTGTTATGTCTCCATTGAAGCTGTACAGATTACATGCTTGAATAGTAACAACTGTGAAATAGTTATCAACTCGGAATATTTAAGTAACTTACTTAAGCAAGGGATTTTTATAATTTTTCATTCTGATACATTCTTTTTTTTCTAGAATTAGATAGCCAAAAGTTATAGATGAATTCCTGACCTTTGGAAGAATGAAAAGGAAGGAGGGGGGGCAGAAGTAAGGGAGAGAGAGAGAGAAGGAAGGAAAGAATGGTGGACTAAAAAGGAGAGAAGGATACATACCAAGAAATTACAGACAGATGCACCATACATAGATGTATCTCACATGAGTAGTAAAGAACATCTCACCCATCAATAAGGAAGTGATAAAGTGTTTAAAAGCAAAAGCAAGGTATTAGGAGACAAAAATTAACAGGTGACTAGAAAGAGCAATGCACAAGCACAATACATATTATGTGTGTGTGTGGTATATGTATGTATATATGTATATATATATACATACAAAATGGCTGATACAGTTAAGAGTCCGTGTAGTCTAAAGAGCAAAATGAGGGCTGGCAAGCTGTTCAGAGAGTAAAGGTGCTTTCCCTGCCAACCACATGACCAGAGTCCAATACCTGGAACCGAAGAATGACAGAAGAGAACCAACTCCTCAAAGTTGTCTCCTGCTTTCTGCACAGGTGCTGCAGTACATGCACTTATGCAGCACACCAAAGCCACAATAATAATAGAGACACTTTCACATTTACCTGTGAATCTATTTTTAATTACTTCTCCTATTTTTAATGTTATAATATAATTACATCTTTTTCCACTTCCCCTTCCTCCCTCCAAACCTTCACATATAACCTTCTATGGTCTCTTTCAAATTTACTGTCTCATTTTTCTTTTTCTTTTTCTAATTAAATTTTTTTTTATATTAGTTACAGTTTGTTAACTTTGTATCCCAGCTGTATCCTGCTCCCTCATTCCCTCATCTCCTCCCTGCCCCTTTCCAAGTCCACTGATAGGAGAGGTCCTCCTCCCCTTCCATCTGACCCTAGCTTATCAGGTTTCTTCAGGACTGGCTGCAATGTCAGTGGCCTAGTAAGGCTGCTCAGAGAGGCAGGGTCAAAGAGCCAGCCATTGAGTTCCTGTCAGAAATAATCCCTGTCCCCCTTACTAGCTCAGTTGGATACTGAGCTACCATGGGCTACATCTGAACAGGGGTTCTAAGTTATATCCATACATGGTCCTTGTGACTCACGTTACCGTCTCGCCAGCAAGAATGACGCGGCACACACAGGATCCTTCTGCAGTAAAGCTTTAATGCATCTTGAGAGGGAGAGCATAAGCTTACAACGAGTAGAGACAGAGACCTTGAGCGGCAGAAACCCGGCCCTTATATAGAAAACTATCCTCCGCTTAGGATGTGTCAGCCTCTGATTGGCTGTTACTCATCAGGCGGGATGACTCCACAGGAGAGGCAGAGCACAATGAGTGGAAATTTCCTTCGCACAAGCGCAGCTTTCTTGTTTATGGGTTTGGGACACAGGATATCAGCTCCATCTTGTAATGGCGAATGTGAGTGCGGCCCCTCACAGGTCCTTGGTTGGAGAAACTGTCTCATAAAATACCCCTGTGCCCAGATACATTTGGTCCTTGTGGAGCTCCTGTCCCCTCCAGGTCATACTAACTCCCCCTTCTTTCATATGATTCCCTGAACTCTGCTGAAGGTTTGGTTATGAGTCTCAGTATCTGCTTTGATACACTGCTAGGGAGAGTCTTTCAGAGGCCCTCTGTGGTGGGCTCCTGTCCTGTTACTTGTTTTATTCTATTTCAAATGTCCATCCCACTTGTCTTTCTAAGTGAGGGTTGATCATCTTACACTGGGTCTTCTTTCTTGTTTATCTTCTTTATGTGTACAGATTTCAGTATGTTTATCCTTTCTTACAGGTCTAGTACCCACTTATAAATGAATATAAAATTATTACGTACATACATTCATACATGTATACATACTTACATACATACATGGAAACACACACATATATAGATACACATATCTATATTTCTAAAAACATAAGTACAACACGCTCAAAAGAACAAATAACATTAATTAAATTCAGTGGGCTACACACTAAAAGAAATCTTTTAAGCAAATTATTCCTGAAGAACTAGATGATGTATGTGGACAAACATGAACTTGACTGCATCACTATTACTTGGCTAAAGAACTGAATGAGAAATGAGGAACATTTAGCTAGGAGGAAGGGTCTGCAGAATGCACAGGGAGACTTAAATAATAATTATATCCTGAACATTTCAAAATGTTATAAGCAAGCACATTAAATCTTGCCCTCATAAAAATACATTTTGAAAATACAGATATGCTTAACATGAGTTAAGGATTGTATAGAATATACAATCATTAATACTCTGAGGCCCTTGTAACTACATATAGATCTTTGTTCTTATACATAAACTAAAAGTAAATTTCTTTAAATATATGCTACCCTGCAGGACATCGAAGCAGTTGCTGAGACTCATAGCCAAACTTTGGGCAGAGTTCAGGGAACCTTATGAAATAAGGGGGAGATAGAAAGACTTGGTGGGGACAGGAGCTCCACAAGGAGAACAACAGAACCAAAAAAAAATCTGGACACAGGGGTCTTTTCTGAGACTGATACTCTAATCAAGGACCATTCATGGAGATAACCTAGAACCCCTGTACAGATGTAGCCCATGGCAGTTCAGTGTCCAAGTGGGTTCCACAGTAAAGGGAACAGGGACTGTTTCTGACATGAACTCAGTGGCTGGCTCTTTGATCACCTCCCCCTGAGGGGGGAGCACCCGTACCAGGCCACAAAGGAAGAAAATGCACCACGTCCTGATGAGACTTGATAGATTAGGATCATAGGGAAGGGGAGGTGGACCTCCCCTATCAGTGGACTTGGGGAGGGACATGGGTAGAAAAGAGGAAGAGAAGGCAGGATTGGGAGAGATGAGGGAAGGAGGCTACAGGTGGGATATGAAGTGAATACACTATAATTAATAAAAAATAAATTAAAAAGTTACAAGAAAATTTAAAAATTAAAAAGATAAACATTGTAGAAGGTAAAATTTTAAAGTTACAGAAAATTCACAGATAAAAATGTCTATAATCATGGCTGAGGTAAAGGATCTTGTTATGAATATATAATTCAAAATGCATAATCTCACTTTGAACTAAAAGAAAACACTGTGTGGCCTATGAAGCAAATGTTTAAGATGAGAACAGATTCTCAGTAATTTAGGAATCAGACGTTTATTTAGAGAATCTCTGTGTGATTTTAATGTTTTGAATTATTTTTTGGTAGATCTTTTCTCCACTCTTGACTGCTTTACTTTATCATTTCAGGCACTGCAAAGAGACTGTTTTTCTGGCCAAAAACCAACAAAAAAAATGAGAGAGGGATTTAAATAAACATTTCACCAAATAATATATATTGATATCCAATAAGCACATGAAAAAAAATCCAACAGCATTAAGTCATTAGAGAAAGGCAACCTAAAATTGTAAGACAGCAGAGCACACCCACTAGAACAATAAAGTGACAATAAAGCAAAAAATAAATGTGCACAAAAAATGTAAAAAAAATATATTTAAAAGAATTCCTAATAAAATTTAAATAGGTGTGGTTGTTACCCTTGAAATTATGTGTTTGGTGTGTACTCAACTTTAAGTGGATATTAGCTGTTAAGTAAATGATAATCATGCTAAAATCCACAGATCCAGAGAGGCTAAGTAACAATAAGGGCTCAAGTGGGGATTTATGAATCTCCCTGGGAAGGAGAATTAGAATAGATTTTGCATTTTGCAGGTAGACTGGGGGATGGTGGGAATGGGGGATGAGAGGTGGAAGAAAACTGGGAGAGAGGAGTTGGTATTTGGAGGTGCAGTATGAGGGGTGGGTGCAATGTGGATAACTAGTGGAAATTTCCTGGAGAAACCATAGTGAAGACTCCTAGTAATGGGAGATACAGAGCATGAACTGGTCATCGATAACCAGGCAAGGCTTTCAGTGGTGGGACTGGAACATCAACCCAACCCCAAACCTTCCACCTACAATCTGTCCTGCCTGCAAGATGGGGTAATGGTGGAACAGAACTTGTGTGAGTGGCCAACCTACTATTAGTCTAATTTGAGGTCCATATCATGGTAGGAAGCCCATGCTCAACACTGCCTGGATGACCAGGAATCAGAGGCTGTATAGACCAGAGACCTAGTGTAGAACTAAGTACAATAGGCCAAAAGACAAACAAAAAAATCAATGAAATGATTCCTAATGATGTTCGCCTATACTCATAGATCAGTGCCTAGGCCAATTGTCATCAGAGAGGCTGTCTCTGGCAGCTGATAAGACCAGATGCAGAGACCCACAGCCAAACACTGGTCTGAGAAATAACACACGTTGGAAGTCTCCATCGGGTCTCACCCCTCAGAGCACTGGGAACTCGACAGAGGAGGAATTGTAGGAGCCAGAGGGGTCAAGGACACTGGGAGAGCATGATAAGGGCTCCCTGGGGCTCAACAGAGACGCAGGAGGCAATCAGGAGCCTGAATGTGTCTGTGCTTAGGTCGGCATGTATTTTATGTTTGTTGGTGTGGTGTTTGGGGAGATTTCCAACAATGGGAGTGGGGTATCTTTGACTCTTTTTTATTTTTTGTTTTTTCAATAATTTTATTATTATCTTTTATTCAATTTATATCCGGACAGTGGTACCCTTCCTCATCTCCTCCCAATCCCACCCTCCCTCTCTCTTCTCTGCCTATGCCCTTCCCCTAGTCCACTGATAGATGAGGTCTTCCTCCCCTTCTATTTGACCCTAGCCTGTCAGGTCTCATCTGGACTAGTGGTATTGTCTTCCTCTGTGGCCTAGCAAGGCTGCACCCACCAGGGAGAGGTGATCACTGAGTTCATGCCAGAGAAAACCCTCCTCCCCTTACTAGGAAATTCACTTGGCGACTGAGTCAATGCAGTACAACTGAGCCAGGTTTTAGGTCCTCTCCATGCTTTGTCCTTGGTTGGGGTATCAGTCTCTGCAGAGCTCCCAGGACTCTCCTTTTGCAGCACCTGTCCCCTCCAGGTCTTTCTCTACCCCCCTTCTTTCATAAGATGACCTACACTCTGTCTAAAGTTTGATTGCGTCTCAGCCTCTGCTTCAATACCTAGATCAGTGTCTTTGACTCTTTGGCCTGTTTTAGGAACCCTGTTCCCCCTACTAGGTTGCCTCCTCCAGCCTTGATGTGAGGATTTGCGACTGGTCTTACTGTATCTTGTTGTGCCCTATTTCCTTTATGTCCCTGGGAGGCCTGCTCTTTTCTAGGGGGAGATAGGGAGAAGGAATCTGAGGGAAAGAGAAGGTGGAGGCTAACTGGAAAGAGTGAGTCAGGGGAAGCTATGTGCTCTGGATATGACAGAAGAATAAGCAAACATTTAAAAGCAAAAAAAAAAGAAAAGAAGAAATCCATTGTTGTAACCCATCTCTCCTATATCAAGTAGTGTTTGGAGACAAGGTCTTCTACAAGGTGTTTAAGATAAATTATTATTTGATTTAGTTTTTTATTATCTTTTCCAAAGCATGAGTCCCCAATTGGTTATCTGACACATAGTAGTCAGCCCTGAAACCAAATTATATGCAGACAACAATAAAAATGGGACTCCACAGATTGTGTGTGTGAATGTGTTTACATATATTTAAAGAACAGAAGTCATCATTTTGAGAGACAGTCAGGGGGTAAGTACGTAGAGGGCTTGGATGGAGGAAAGAAAAAAAATGATTTTATTTTAATTTAATAAATATATTTATAAAATCTATAGAATCAAAACCTTCCTGTGGTGAAGAGGAAATTGAAGCATTACTGAAAAAGAAATAGTACTGAGATCGTACAGCATAAAGGGAATATTCTATAACTGATTGATGTTAATGGTTGTAAAACCTGATCAGTTTACTCAAAATATCATTGACTATGCTTAAAATGGGCCATGTCTTTGTCACCAAACTTTATAACATGCTTTATCTCAATAAAGTATTTAAAGGTTATGAAGCCATGCCTCAATATTTTTTAAGATACCATTGTCCCCAGAATGAAGGCAGAAATCAATTTACATGAACAAAGATAAAGACCAGTTTTGTGAATGACTGAGAAAAATACTCAGTGCTGAAGAGGATACAAGATGGTGGCCCCAGGAGGACACTATCTGAGGAGTAGGACAGCAGTCCTACACAGCGACCAGGAGACTGGAATCTGGGAGCTAAAACACCAGCGTTTGTGATTGCCAGGTGAGCAGAATTCCTATGGTGAGGAAATCAAGTGGGAAAGTCCTAGGGACACCCAGTCAATTCCTGGAAAAACTCCAGGTGACTGGCTGCACACAGCCCTGATCTGAATGCGCAGCCTCCCTCAGTGCCGCCAGCCACCACCTGGCCAGGCTGAGGCACCCCAGGTACCATTCCAGACTGAGGTGCATCAGTGGGCACACATCTGCTAGCTCTGATCTGAACATGCAGCCTCTGTGGCCCCCAAACCAAGACACAGAGTTTCCGGTCAAGACTGAGGCAACCCAGATACCATTCCAGACCTGGGAGGAACAGTGGGCACATATCTGCTAGCCTTGATCTGAACACGCACCTCCCATAGTGCCGCCAGCTGCCACCCCGGAACAGAACATATAGAATCCCATCCAGACTGAGGTGTCTCCAGATACCATCCCAGACTGGGGTGCACAGCCCCTAGCACAGATCAGAGGGGAGCCCTTAACAGCAAGCCCAGGTTGGAACTCAGAGACCCCAGACCAGAGCAGCATCCCCAGCCACCATCTCAAACCGGGACACTCAGCCTCTGGCACAGAGTGAGGTGCCAAGCCTCCAGACCAGAGTGGTGACCAACCTGCAGTGCTCACAGCTTCTATCACAGAGCACAGAGCTGGGCACACAGAGCTCACAACAAAATACGTGTCCTGCCCTCAACACCACACACTGACCTCAGAGTCCAGCCTGAGGAACCCGCCACAGAGTGAAAAACACTGGGAATTCAGGAAACCTGCGCAGGCGCTTGCTAAACACACTATCACTCTCATCCGCTCCTGCACTTACTCCCAAACCCCACAGCTCAACCATATACACTCAACTAGCACTCTTCTTCAAGACACCTTCCCAATGCGCACTCACACACACACACACACACAGGCACACACACACACACACACACACACACACACTTAATCCCCCTCTCCAACAACGATATTGCACCAGCAGCCTTTCCTCCCACAAGGGCAACTGGGGCAACAACACATACTCTCAAAACACTGGAACTCCCTGATCTTCTTGAAGAATACTCCAGACACCAGAGGAGCAGACGGCTGGAAATAAATTTATTCAAAGAATCAATGAAACCAAGAGCTGGTTCTTTGAGAAAATCAACAAGATAGATAAGCCCCTAGCCAAACTAACAAAAAGGCAGAGAAACTATCCAAATCAGCAAAATCAGAAATGAAAAGGGGGATATAACTACAGACACTGAGGAAATCCAAACAACTATTAGGTCCTACTACCAAAGCGTATATGCCACAAAATTTGAAAATCTAAATGAAATGAACAATTTTCTTGATAGATTCCATCTACCTAAATTAAGTCAAGATCAGGTAGAAAGATTGAATAGAACTATATCCCCCATGGAAATAGAAGAAGTCATCAACAGCCTCCCTACCAAAAAAAAGCCCTGGGCCAGATGGCTTTAGTGCAGAATTCTACCAGACCTTCAAAGAAGTCCTAACACCAATTCTCTATAAAGTGTTCCACAAAATAGAAATAGAAGGAAAATTACCGAACCCATTCTATGAAGCCACAGTCACCTTGATACCTAAACCACACAAAGACCCAATAAAAAAAG
>JAQQSO010002884.1:0-14009 GCA_028658305.1 Pachyuromys duprasi
AGGGAGAGAGTGGGAGGGTAGGAGGGAATGGGGGAGGGGGCTATGCCTGGGATTCAAAGTACCTAACCTGTGACTGAGATAAAAATAAATAAATTTAAAAAAAAAAAAGAAAGAGATGTCCATAAACATACAATAGGCCTACAGAACACCAAATAGACTAGACCAGAAAAGAAACTCCTCATGTCATAGTCAAAACACTAAATCTACAGAACAAAGACAAGATATTAAAAGCAGCAAGGGAAAAGGCCAAGTAACATATATAGATAGACCTATCAGAATCACATCAGATTTCTCAATAGAAACTATGAAAGCCAGAAGGTCCTAGACAGATGTCATACAGACTTTAAGGCACCACAGATGCCAAACCAGACTACTCTACCCAGTAAAGCTTTCAGTCAACATAGATCGAGAAAACAAAATATTCCGTAACAAAACTAAATTTAAACAATATCTACACAGCAAACCATGCCTACAGAAGACACTAGTTATCCTAATACCCAATAAAATAGAGTTTCAAGCAAAATTAAATGAAAAAGATGAGGAAGGGCACTTCATTCTCATCAAAGGAAAAATCCACCAGGAGGATGTCACAATTCTGAGCATCTGTGCCCTAAATACAAGAGTGCCTACATTTGTAAATGAAACATTATTAAAGCTTAAATCACACATTGATCCCAACACCTTAATAGTGGGAGACTTCAAAACCCCACTACCACCAAGGAACAGATCATCTAGACAGAATCTAAACAGGGAAATGAAGGCACTTACAGAGGCCCTAATTCAAATGGACACAATAGATGTCTACCGACATTTTCACCCAATTTCAAAACACTATGCCTTCTTTTCAGCACCTTATGGAACCTTCTCCAAAATAGAACATAGAGTTGGTCACAAAGCAAGCCTCAGCAGATACAAGAAGATTGAAATAATCCTTTGTATATTATCTGACCACCATGGACTGAAGCTGGATCTCAACAACAACAGAAATAGCAAAAAACCTACACACACATGGAAACTGAACAACTTGCTACTCAATGACAATTGGGTTAGGGAAGAAATAAAAAGAAATTAAAGACTTCCTAAAGTTCAATGAAAATGCAGGCACAACATACCCAAACTTATGGGACACAATGAAAGCAGTGCTAGGAGGAAAGTTTATAGAACTAAGTGCCTTCAAGAAGAAATTTGAAACATCTCATTCAAGTAACTTAATGGCTCACCTGAAAGCCCTAGGGGGTAGGGAAAGAAGACACACCCAAGAGGAACAGACTGCTGGAGAATTCAAGCTCAGCGCAAAAATCAATAAATTAGAAACAAATAAAAACAACTGAAAGAATCAATGAAACCAAGAGCTGGTTCTTTGAGAAAATCAACAAGATAGACAAGCGCTTAGCCATTATAACTAAAAAGAAGGGAGAAACTGTCGAAATCAGCAAAATCAGAAATCAAAATGGAGACATAACATTAGACACTGTGGAAGTCCAAACAGTCATTAGGTCTTACTACAAAAGCCTATATGCCACAAAATTTGAAAATCTAAATGAAATGGACAATTGTCTTAATAGATTCCACTTAACAAAATTGAATCAATATCAGGTAGAAAGATTGAATAGTCCTATATATCCCAAGGAAATAGAAGCAGTCATCAAAAGTCTCCCTTCCAAGAAAAGCCCAGAGCCAGATAGTTTCAGCACAGAATTCTACCAGACATTTAGAGAAGAGCTAACTCCAATTCTCTTCAAACTATTCCACAAAATAGAAACAGTGGGAACATAACCAAACTCATTCTATGAAGCCATAGTCACCTTGATACTGAAACCACACAAAGACCCAACAAAAAAAAGAGGACTTCAGACCTACCTTTGTTATGAACATTGATGCAAAAGTACTCAATAAAATACTTGCAAACTGAATCCAAGAACACATCAAAGACATCATCCACCATGACCAAATAGGCTTCATCCCAGGCATACAAGGGTGGTTCAATATACGGAAATCTATCAATGTAATCCACCCTATAAACAAACTGAAGGAGAAAAATCACATGATCATCTCCTTAGATGCCAAAAATGCATTTGACAAATGCTAACACCCATTCCTGTTTAAAGTCTTGGAGTGATCAGGGATACAAGGCACATACCTAAACATAGTAAAGGCAATATACAACAAACCTATAGCCAGCATCAAACTCAATGGAGAGAAACTTAAATCAAATCCACTGAAATCAGGGACAAGGCAAGGCTGTCCACTCTCTCCATGTCTCTTCAACATTGTACTTGAAATCATAGCTACAGCAATAAGACAACTAAAGAAGATGAAGGGGATACAAACCGAAAAGGAAGAAGTCAAAGCATCACTATTAGCAGATGATAAGATAGTATACATGAGTGACCCCAAAAATTCATCCAGAGAACTCTTTCACCTTTAGCAAAGTGACTGGATATAAAATTATCTCAAAAAGTCAAAAGCCCTCCTATATATCAAAAATAAAAGGGTTGAGAAAGAAATTAGGGAAACAACAGCATTCATGATAGCCACTAAAAACATTAAGAACCTTGGTGTGACTCTAACCAAGCAAGTTAAAGACTTATTTGGAAAAAAAACAAAACAAACAAACAAACAAAAAAAAACAACAAAAAAACCTTCAAGTCTCTGAAGAAGATATCAGAAGATGTAAAGAGATCCCATGCTCATGGATCAGTAGGTTTAACACAGTGAAAATGACCATTCTGGCAAAACCAATCTACAGATGCACTTCCCATCAAAATACCAACACAATTATTTACAGACCTTGAAAGAAAAGTTGATGGACAAACATCAAACCCAGAATTGCTAAAAAAAATCCTGTACAAACACAGGGTTTCTAGAGTATCTCCATCCTTGACGTCAAGCTGTACTACAGAGCAATAGTAATAAAAACTGCATGGTACTGGCATAGAAACAAAATGGTGGATCAATGGAACCAAATAGAAGACAAAGAAATAAACCCACACACATATAGGTACTTGATATTTGACAAAGAAGCACAAAGCATTCAATGAAAAAAGACAGCATCTTCAACAAATGGTGCTGGTCCAATTGGATGTCTACATGCAGAAAAGTGAAAATAGATCCATATTTATCACACTGCACAAAACTAAAGTCCAAATGGATCAAAAACCTCAACATAAAACCAGATATACTAAATCTGTAAGAAGAAAAAGTAGGGAAGAGCCTCCAACTCATTGGCACAGGAGACAACCTCCTGAACAGAACACCAACAGCACAGGCTCTCAGATCAGCAATCAATAAATGGGACCTCATGAGATTTTAAACTTTCTATAAAGCAAAGGACACTGTTATCAGAACAAAAAGACAGGCTACAGACTGTGAAAGGATCTTCACCAACCCAATATTTGACAGAGGGCTAATATCCAGAAATTATAAAGAACTAAAGAAGTTAAAAAACAACAAATCAAGCAATCCAATTTTAAAAATGGGGTACAGAGCTTAACAGAGAATTCTCAATAGAGGAAAATACAATGGCATAGAAACACTTAAAGAAGTGTTCAACATCCTTACCCATCCGGGAGATACAAATTAAAACGACCCTGAGATTTCACTTTGCAATCATCAGAATGGCTAAGATGAAAATCTCAAGTGCAATACATACTGGAGAGGATGTGGAAAAAGGGGAACCCTCCTTCATTGCTGGTGAGAATGTAAGCTTGTACAACCACCATGGAAATCAATCTGGCACTTTCTCAGAAAATTAGGAATAGTGCTACCTCAAGATCCAGCTATACCACTTCTAGCATATATTCAAAATTCGCTCAAGTACACAACAAAGACATGCGTAAAACCATGTTTATAGGAGGTCTATTTTTAATAGCCAGAACCTGGAAACAACCCAGATGTCCCTCAACAGAGGAATGGATACAGAAATTGTGGTACATTTACACAATGGAATACTACTCAGCAATTAAAAACAAGGAAATCATGAATTTGCAGGCAAAAGGTGGGATCTAGAAAAGATCATCCTGAGTGACGTATTCCAGAAGCAGAAAGAGACACATGGTTTAAACTCATTTATAAGTGGATACTAGACCTATAAGATAGGACAACCATACTAAAATCTGAACACCCAAGGAAGGTAAAAAAGAGGTTCTGAGGTATGATGATCAATCCTCACTTAGAAAGACAAATAGGATGGACACTGGAAGTAAGAGAAAACAAGAAACAGGACAGGATCCTACCATGTAGGACCTCTGAAAGACTCTACCTAGCAGTGTATCAAAGCAGATGCTGAGACTCACAACTAAATCTTGCCAGAGTGCAGGGAATCATATGAAAGAAGAAGGAGTTAGTAATACCTGGAGAGGACAGGAATGCCCAAAAGAGCAAATATATCTGGGCACAGGGGTCTTTTTTGAGACTTATTCTCTAACCAAGGATTGTGCATGGATATAGCCTAGAACCCCTGCTCAGACGTAGCCCAATGCAGCTCAGCATTCAAGTATGTTTCCCTAGTAAAGGCAAAAGGGACTGTCTGTGACAGGAACTCAGTGGTGGGCTCTTTCCCCCCCACACCCCAAGGGAGGAACAGCCTTGCCAGGCCACAATGGAGGACATTGCAGCCAGTCTTGATGAGACCTGATAAACTAGTGTCAAATGGAAAGGGAGGAGGACCTACCCTATCAGTGGATTTGGAGAGGGGCAGGGAGGAGATGAGGGAGGGAAAGTGGGATTGGGAAGGAATGAGGGAGTGGGCTACAGCTGGGATCAAAGTTAATAAACTGTAAGTAATATTAAAAAAAAATAAATAAAGCAAGTAAAAAAATAAATAAATAATTCCCTAACTTAAAGAAAGAGATGTCCATTAACATACAAGAGGCCTACAGAATACAAAATAGACTAGACAAGAAAAAAACTCCTCACATCACATAGTAGTCAAAACACTAAATCTACAGAACAAAGAAAAAAAATTTTAAAAGCAGCAAGGGTAAAAGGCCAAGTAACATATAAAGTTAAACCTATCAGAATCACAGCAGACTTCTCAACAGAAACTATGAAAGCCAGAAAAGCCTGGGCAGATGTCATGCAGTCTTTAAGAGAGCACAGATGCCAACCGAGACTACTCTACCCAGCAAAGCTTTCAATCTAGATGGAGATGGAGAAAAAGAACTATTCCATGACAAAACTAAACATAAACAATATTGACACAGTAACCCAGCCCTACAGAAGATACTAGAAGGAAAATTCCAATCCAATGAAAACAACTACACCCAAGAAAACATAGGATATAGATGACTTCATAAAAAAAAAATTAAAAGAAATCAAGCATAGAAACACAATAACACCGCCAACTCCACAATAAAAGAATTAACATTCATTGGTCACTATTATCTATCAACATCAATGGACTCAACTCTCCAATAAAAAGACATTGACTAACAGAATGGTTATAGCAACAGGATCCAACATTCTGTTGCATCTCAGAAAGAACCTCTGCAACAAAGATAAACACTACCTCAGAGTAAAAGCCTCGAAAAATGTTTTTCAAGCAAATGGATCCAGATAACGAGCTCAGGTGGCTATCCCAATATCTAATAAAACAGACTTTCAACCAAAATTAATCAAAAAAGATGAGGAGGGGCACTTCATTCTCATCAAAGGAAAAATCCACCAGGAGGACATCACAATCTTAAACATCTATGCCTCAAATACAAGAAAACCTGCATTTGTAAATGAAATGTTATTCAAGCATAAATCACACATCGAACCCAACACCTTAATAGTGGAGACTTCAATACTCCACTGTCACCAAGGGACAGATCATCTAGGTAGAATTTAAATAGAAAAATAATGACACTTACAGAGGTCCTAAATCAAATGGACCTAATAGATGTCTACAGAACTTTTCACCCAAATTTAAAAGAGTTTACTTTCTTATTAGCACCTCATGGAATGTTCTCAAAAAATTGGCCACATAGTCAGGCAAAAAGCAAGCCTTAACAGATACAAGGAGATCAGAATAATTCCTTGTATCCTATCAGACATCATAACCTAAAATTAGACCTCAACAACAACAGAAATAACAAAATGCCACATACACATGGAAACTAAGCAGCTCATGCAAGACATCTCATAAAAGCAACTATAAAGCACACCAAAAAGCCCTAGAAAAAAAAATAAGCAAACACACAAAAGAGGAAAATGATAGGAAACAATCAAACTCAGAGCTGAAATAAATGAATCAGAAACAAAGAAAACAATTTAAAGATTCAGAGAGACCAGGTTCTTTGAGAAAATGAACAAACTAGACAATCTGTAAGCCAACTAACCAAAAGACAGAAAGAAAATATCTAAATCAGTAAAATCAGAAATGAAAAGAGAGAGATAACAACAGAAACTGAGGAAACCTAAATGATCATTACAAATTACTACAAAGACCTATAAGCCACAGAATTTGAAAATCTAAATGAAATGGAGAATTTTCTTCATAGATTCCATTCAGCAAAATTAAATCAAAGTCAAGCAAATAGATTGAATAGTCCTATATCCCCCAAGGAAATAGAAGCAGTCATCAAAATATCTCTTCCAACAAAAGCCCAGGACCAGATGGCTTCAGCACAAAATTCCACCAGACATTCAAAGAAGTGCTATCTCCAATTCTCTTCAAACTATTCCACAAAACAGAAACAGAAGGAACATGACCAAACTCATTCTATAAACCACAATCATCTTGATACTTAAACCACACAAAGACCCCCCCAAAAGAGAACTTATTACCTCTATCTCTTATGAACATTGATGCAAAAGTACTCAATAAAATACTTGCCAACTGAATCCAAGAACACAAAAAAGATTTCATCTCCCATGACCAAGTAATCTTCATCCCAGGCATGCAAGGGCAGTTCAATATATGGAAATTCATCAGTGTAATCCACCATAACAAACTGAAGGAGAAAAACCACATGATCATCTCCTTAGATGCCAAAAATGCATTTGACAAAATCCAACAGCCATTCATGTTTAAAGTGTTGGAGAGATCAGGGATACAAGGCACATACCTAAATATAGTAAAGGCAACATACAGCAAGCCTATAGCCAACATCAAACTCAATGGAGAGAAACTTAAATCAATACCACTGAAATCAGGGACAAGGCAAGGCTGCCCACTGTCTCCATATCTCTTCAACATAGGACTTGAAGTTTTAGCTAGAGCAGTAAGACAATTAAAGGAGATGAAGGAGATACAAACCAGATATGAAGATGATATGATAGTGTATATAAGTGACCTTAAAAATTCAATCAGAGAACTCCTTCAGCTGATAAATGCCTTCAGCAAAGGGGCTGGATACAAAATTAACTTGAAAAAAATCAGTAGCCCTATTATATACCAAAGAAAAAATGACTGAGAAAGAAACTATGGAAACAAAACCCTTCATGATAACCACTAAAAACATAAAGGACCTTGATGAGGTTCTAACCAAGCAAGTGAAAGACCTTTTTGAAAAAAATTCAAGTCTCTGAAGAAAGAAATTAAAGAAGATATCAGAAGATGTAAAGATCTCCCATGCTCATGGATCAGTAGGATTAACATAGTGAAAATGTCCATCCATCCAAAAGAAATCTACATATTCAATGCAATTTCCATAAAAGTTCCAGCACAATTCTTTACAGAATTTGAAAGAACAATTCTCAATATCATATGGAAAAACAGCAAACCCAGAATTGCTAAAAAATCCTGTACAACCACAGGGTTTCTGGAGGTATCTCCATCCCAGATCTCAAGCTGTACTACAGAGCTAAAGTAATAAAAACTGCATGATACTGGCATAGAAACTGAATGATGGATCCATGGAATGAAGTAGAAGACCTAGAAATAAACCCACACACCTACAGATACCTGATTTTTGACAAAGAAATCAAAACCATACCATAGAAAACAGAGAACATCTTCAACAAATGGTGCTGATCTAACTGGATGTCTACATGCAGAAAAATGTAAATAGATCCATATTTACTATCGTGCACAAAACTAAAGTCCAAGTAGATCAAAGACCTCAACATAAAATCAGACACAGTAAATATGTTAGAAGAAAAAGTAGGGAAGAACCTCAAAGTCATTGGCACAGGAAACTACTTCCTTAACAGAACACCAACAGCACAGACTCTAAGATCGAGAGTCAATAAATAGGTCCTCATGAAACTGAAAAGCTGCCGTAAAGCAAAGAAGAGGGTCATCAGAAAAAAAAAATGACACCATTAACATTGGGAAATGGTCTTCACCAAACCTATATCTTACAGAGAGCTAATATCCAGAATATATAAAGAACTCAAGAATTTAAGTAACAACAAATCAAATAATCCAATTTAAAAATAGGCTACAGAGCCAAACAGAGAATTCTCAATAGAAGAATATTGAATGGTAAAGAAACAGTTAAAGAAATGTTCAACATCCTTAGTTATCATGGTAGTGTAAATCAAAACTAACCTGAGATTTCACCTTACACCCATCAGAATGACTGAGATAAAATAATAACCCAACTGACAATATGCTGGAGAGGATGTGGAGAAAGGGGAAACCTCCTCCACTGTTGGTGAGAATGTAAGCTTGTACAACCACTTTGGAAATCAATCTGGTGCTTTCTCAGATAATTAGGAATAGTGCTTCCTAGAGATACAGCTAGAGCACTCCTAGGCATATATCCAAAATATGCTCAAGTACACAGCAAGGACATTTGCTCAACCATGCTCTTGTCAGCCTTATTAATAATAGCAGATCTGGAAACAACCCAGTTGTCCCTCAATTGAGTAATGGATACAGAAATTGTGGTACATTTACACAATGGAAAAGTAACTGAAAACAAGGAAAT
Organism: Pachyuromys duprasi; assembly: GCA_028658305.1. NCBI lineage: Eukaryota > Metazoa > Chordata > Mammalia > Rodentia > Muridae > Pachyuromys > Pachyuromys duprasi. Next base: position 8,862 of record JAQQSO010002884.1, read on the forward strand.
CATGTAATTTGTATGCTAAGAATGGGAACTAGAAAAGATCTTCCTGATTGAGGTATCCCAGAAGTAGAAAGACACACATGGTATATACTCACTTATAAGTGGCTACTGGGCATATAATATAGGATTAATGTACTAAAATGTGTACACTTAAATAAGCTAAAGAAGGAGTTCCCTGGGTGAGATGATCAATCCTTACTCAGCAAGGCAAATGGGATAGACATTGGAAGAAAGAGAAAACAGGGCCACCACACAGGGACTCTGAAAGACTGTACCCAGAAGGGTATCAAAGCAGATGCTGAGACTCATAGCCAAACTTTGAGCAGAGTTCAGGGAATCTTATGTAAAAGGGGGGAGATAAAAAGACCTCGAGGGGACTGGAGCTCCACAAGGAGAGCAACAGAATCAAAATATCTGGGCCCAGTTGTCTTTTCTGAGACTGATATTCCAACCAAGTACCAAGAATGGAGATAACCTAGAACCCCTACACAAATGTAGCCCATGGTATCTCAGTTTCCAAGTGTGTTCAAGTGGATTACTGCTCCAAGTAATGGGAACATGGACTGTCTCTGATATGAACTTAGTGGCACCCTCCATGAGGGTGATGCATCCTTATCAGGCCACAGCAGAAGACAATGCAGCCAGTCCTGATGAGACCTGATAGGCCAGGATCAGATGGAAGGGGCGGAGGACCTCCCCTATCAGTGGACTTCGTTAGAGTCATGGTAGGAGATAAGGAAATGAAGGTGGGATTAGGAGGGAATGAAGAAGGGGACTATCACAGGGATACAAAGTGAATAAACTCTAATTATCAAAAAAAATTTTTAAATGTGAAAATGAATATTGTAAAATTTTCCTTATATGCAAATTTGAATATTTTAATGAATGATTCAATAACACTTCTTTATATTCCTTGTCTTATACAGTCAGACGATTTCATAAATGCCTAAAATGCTTTAATCTCTTCAAGCATATGACACAAATGATGTTGAAAAGAAAATAATTTTCAATTCATGTTTTCAATGTCAGTGTTACAAATGTCAAGTTAAGTATTTGTACATTCAGTTAATATGACACATTTGGTTTTAGAATAAATTCTTTGAAAACAAAACAAAAATCAGTTTTTAATGGCAGTCAACTTAGACCTAGCATAATCCAGACAATAAATCACAGTATCATATAGATATGCCTGAAAGTCAACAGATAATTGTTTCTCATCATATGGATATCAGAATCTCACAATGAAATGTCAGTATGGTCAGGTTCTAGTGAGAGGTTCCTTGAAGGTTGCAAATGAGGGACTTCTTTCTGAATTTTTGCCCTGTGACTTATCCCTAAAAGATTCTTGTTCACGGCTGTATTATTGTGTTAACCTTGTTACTTCTTAGAAGACTCATATTGTATTATCACCTTGAGACTTACTTTCTAATATATGAAGTGGGGAGGGAATGAACTTCTTAGAATATGAAAAAGAATAGATTAAGAAAGTTTAGTAAAGTGATAACCACCAGTTGGGTTTACCAGCAGGACAACAAAAGCACTTCACAATCCATTTCTATAAGAAAGTATCTAGTAATGCTTGCTTCTTAAAAGTGAGAGACAATCCGAGATATATAGGGATATACAGCACTGATTTACATCCAGTGAATGTGGCTGCATGACATTGGGGAGAAGAGAGAAAGCACTGTGAGAATTGATAATGACATCCATCCCATCTTCCAGAAACCAGTAGAAACCAAATAACTGAAAGACCACCCTTTTCACTAACCTCTAAGTTTTTTTCATATTTTAACTATAAAAATTACATAGGAAACAACACATAATCTATAATTTTACAAAGAGAAGGGAAAAGAGAAGGACAAATGCATAGTCTGTAATGCCACATGTTCATAGTACAAAAACAAAATAAAAATTTTCTAAAATTTTTTTTTTGGAAAAATGAAATCGCATTTGATAAAGTAGCTGATGTCAGATCAGATTCAGAGTAAATAGAAGGTATTAAGAGATAGAAACTGAACTGGAAATATCAGGCAATTTTCATGAAAGCTGATTATTGTCCCTTCCTCTCTTGAATAGAATTAAGATGGAACATTCTGCAGTTAACTTTATCATGGTGATATTTTGGGGGTCACAAGTAATAAGAGTGTGGCTGTGCCCCTGAGGATGTTTTGTGAGTTTTGTTTTCTTTTCCTGGTCTGGAAATCCTTGGAGGCTCTGCTTAAGCCTTGCAGAGGTCTCAACTTCATGGTAGATTAATATTAAACACAGCGCTTTTAATGTTTGTGGGAAATTATCTAACAGAGGAATATATTATTAAGTCCTAGAAAATTACAGATGCATTATAAAGGGAAAGTCATGAATATTTTTCTTCCCTGTGAAAAGGTATTAATGAATCATATTTTATACAGAACTATGTTGATATATATCATTTAAAACAAGGATGGAGAATATTTTAAACAGAGTGGAATATATAAAATTGTAAAGCATGTTAATTGGTTCTATGCTATGTGTGCTTTGTAGTCAACCGAACCTATGTAGTTAGTATATCCTCACAAATCCTTTAAATATGAAATCATTGCTATAGAAATTCCAGGCACAGGAAGCACATTATTGGAAACTCAGTCATGTTTATCAATTGATGTCATAACAGAGTGAATGTCCAAGGGTAAGAGACTCCTGCACAGGTTAATGCTTCTCTCAGTCAATTATTTTTAATATTTACTGGACAATAAGAAAAATACATTTAATACTTAAGCCATTAAAAGAAAAATATTTCTACATAGAAATAACTTAATAAAGAAAAAAAAGCAAATGAAGAATATAATAGCATCTAGGAAATTATAAAAAAAGCATCAGGCATATGCTATTGTTCTCGTTTGTATTAGAAAATCAAAGAATTGAGAAGTCAGATAGACTATTAGAATCCAACCTTTTTCTGTTTTTCTCACATATTTGGCATGTTTTTCCCAGTGGAAAGGTTGAAAAATAATGCAAAACAGCAATTTAATGACTTGAAACAATTAAATTGGTAGGTTCTAAGAACTTAAGAGGCAAATCAATGCAGAGAATCATTTCAAATCCGTTGACTAATTTGTGTTGAGCTAAAGTCTTCTTTGTTCTTTGGCACTTTTTTCCCTATGATTTTTCACTGGGAGAAAGCTCTTTTATTAATAAGATTTAGTTTGAATATAAATGCAAAAATGAAAATTTCTCCATTAGCATGCTTCTAAAAAGATATTCAGAAATTATTCTGGAAAAGTAGATTCTTCAACTCTACCAACTTGGCATCTTTTAACTCTGCAGTTAACTGACAAATATGGGTTGTATGTGAATGCCACATGGGTACATTTTTTTCTTATCAATGCATTATTTAAATGGCTAACATTGTAATGATCAACATGTAAATTAAGACTAAAATTCTTGCTTTTTAATTGTTTATAGAAGGGTAAGGAATGTTTAATAAATAAAAATTAAAAAGTATTCATAGCTGACTACAAAAAGTCATCAATAATGTGATCATGCTTCAGATCTTTATTGGAAAATTCAAATGGCTTTTGTACCTTTAAAAGAAAGTAGTTGAGGGAGAGTCCAAGATTGTCACTGCCAGAGTGCACTGTATTTGAGTGGCAGATGACCAGAGACATTAGTTATGGTGAATGACCTAAGAGCCAACTCTGAAAACAACAAAATCAGTATTTCCCTGATGAAAATTGACATCCTGGGAGCGGGGGACCACAATTCCATGACCCTGAAGATGTTTTCCCTGGGTTTAGGAGTTGTACAAGATCCCTCAGTGACTTGTGTAGATTTGCCAATATAGAGTCATGAGTCCCCAGTCCCAGGGAAGCTCCACTATAATAGACAAACCATGGGTTCCTCCTGCATACCTGAGAGTGGAGTCCAAATACTGGGCCCAGAAGATACCCAGAGCACTATTCCCAAGAAGAGACCTTGTCCCAGGTGAGAGGCAGGCCTGGAGTCAGCAGAGAAAGGGCTCTAAGCTAAGTGTTGTTCACATTGGTTTGGGCCACCCACTGGCCTTCTTTGGATGACTGGTAATGGGGGATGAGTCTACTCTGCACACCCAAGAAGGACCCAACTGTCATCTTTCAGTCCTCTCCACCCCATCCCAAACTTCCTGGATATCAGAAACCAACATGCCTGCTATCACCAGAGAGTTACAGATGCCTAGAAGTCAGCATAAAGGAAACAAACAAACAAACAAACAGAAACCACTAAAAAACAGCTGGAGATATTAATGCACTTGAAGTACAAGAAAATGTTCTTAAATCTGATGTTATGAAAATAACACAAGCCTTTAAGAAGGGAAATAAATTTCTCAAAGTAGCACAGGAAAACACAATCAAAAGGTGGCAGAACAGAAAAATTCCCTTAAAGAAATACAGGAGAGTAGTGTGAAATAGGTAAAGAGAAGGATAAAGGACTCTCAGAAGTGTTACAGCGATATCAGTCGAAGACAAGTCACATAGGAGTGGCCATTAAGAAGCTTTCTAGCTCACCTTAAAAAATATTTATGCGACAGAGGATCCAAGATGGCTGCCCCAGGAGGACACTATATCTGAGGAGCAGGACAGTAGTGTAGGCACAGCAACCAGCAGACAGAGATCTCGGACCTAAAACACCAGCATTTGTGACTGCCAGGTGAGCAGAATTCCTACAGTGGGGAAATCAAGTGGAAAAGTCCAAGGTACACCCAGCTATTCCCAGGAAAAACTCCAGAGGGTAACAGGCTGCACACAGCCACACTGGGCTCCTAAGCCGCCATTTCGGTCTGGGTCACACAGTACCTGGGTTTCAACCAGATACCAAGGGCTGCACTAGTCAGACCAACACCCCTAGGCGCACCCAGCCACCACCCCGGATTGGGACTCATAGTATCAGGTTCAGACTGAGGTGCACCCAAATACCATCTCAGACCATGGTGCACAGCCCCTGATCCAGAAGGAGGCGCTGAGACTCCAGTCCAGAGGAGAGCCCTTAGCAGCAAGCCCAGGTCAGACCTCGGAGCTTCGGACCAGAACAGTGCCCCCAGCGGACATATCAAACCCAGCCACTCAGCCTTTGGCACAGAGTGAGGAGCCAAACCTCCAGACCAGAGGGGAGACCAGCCTGTGGTGCTCACAGCTTCTA
>JAQQSO010002885.1:0-14007 GCA_028658305.1 Pachyuromys duprasi
GAGGGAGGGAGTGGGAGGGTGGGAGGGAATGAGGGAGGAGGATACACCTGGGATGCAAAGTACCTAACCTGTGATTGAGATAAAAATAAATAAATTATATATAAAAAAAAGAAAATAAAAAAATAAATAAATTAATTAATTAAAAAAATGTTCAGAGCCCAGGTGATAGAATAAAATTTAATTAAATTTGAAACAAGGAATTAAACAGACATGATTGAAAATTATATTTGCATGTTTAAGTGCCTAAAATGGAACTACCCAGACGGTAACAGAAAGCATATGAGCAGGAATAGTTAGGACTTTAAAAATTCCTAGGAAAAGTTAGCCATTAGGACTGGGACAGAGTGTGTGTGGACATGAAACAAAGTGAGTTCCCTGGGGGAAGAAGGGGAGAAAAGAACAAGAAACATGGGAGGAGATGCAGAAGAGAATGCTGTCCTCAAAGATGCAAACAAGAAACTATCAGAGAAGGGGACAGTAAGATAGACCACCATTCTATCAATGACTGCCACAGTGTAAAGACTTCAACAAGCACTCTAAGACCCCATGTAAGCAGATGCTGAAACTTACGGCCAACTGTTGGGCAGAATGCAGGGAATCTTATGAAAGAAGTGGGAAATGGTAAGATCTGGAGAGGACGGTTGCTCCACAAGGAGAGCACGGTTGCTCCACAAGGAGAGCAACAGAACCACAAAATCTGAACACAAGGGTATTTCCTGAGACTGACACTCCAACCAAGTACCATGCATGGAGATAACCTAGAACCCCTGCACAGATGTATCCCATGGCAGTTCAGTGTCCAAGTGTGTTCCATAGTAATGGGAACAGGAACTGCCTCTGACATGGACTGATTGGCCTGCTCTTTGATCACCTCACCCTGAGGGGGGAAGAGCCTTACCAGACCACGGAGGAAGTCAATGCAGCCACTCCTGGTGAGACCTAATAGACTAGGATCAGAAGGAAGGAAAAGAAGATCTCCCCTATCAGTGGACTTGGGAAGGGGCATGAATGGAGTAGGGGGAGGAAGGGAAGGTTTGGAAGGGAAGGAGGAAGGGCGCTGCAGTGGGGATACAAAGTGAATAAAGTCTAATTAATAAAAAATAAAAAATAGAGCTTTTAGACCTAATGCTTTATCATTGTGAATGTAATTTGGTTTATATTTTGTATAATTCTTTTACAGTCTTATTTAAGAGCATTCTATAATGCCTTTTGAATATTACAACCTTTCTGATCTATACTACAGTGGCTGCTTTGTAATATAAGATCTTCTTTTCTGCCCTATTAACATTTCTCTAGTCTTCCTTAATATATCCCTTCCTTAAACAGCATCACCTGCAGTAAAATGATTCCTAAGTTCAATTCCCAGAGACCACATGGTGGCTCACAACCATCTATAATGTGATCTGAAGCCCTCCTCTGGCATGCAGGTGTACATGCACAGGAAGCACTCATATACAGTAAATAAATAAATCTTTAGAAAGAAAGAATAAAAAGACAGCCTATAAGTTAACACCTCTCCAACTTCAAATGGAAAAACAAAAACCTTTAAAAGTTTGCTTTGATATTCATCAAGTCCATTGCAATACAATGACTGATGATTTTATCCTTTTTCTAATAAAGCTAAGTTTATCAGGTATAAATATTTTCTACTAAAATTTCCATTTATTTTTACTTTAATGAGTATATAAAAGCATTTTTCCCAACTAATCTGTGGTTGACACAGCATAACAGAAAGAAACAAATGCTCTGGAAAAGAACCTTCTATCTTTCTTTCACCATAAAATATATTTATGATACAAAATGGTAATTAGCTAGAACAATGTGAGTCCTTCCTATTCTGGGTGCTATCCCTGCACATATGCACAGAGTTCTTTGCCATTCTACCTTGCGCAGAAATCGACAAGGTAGATTCCTCATGTCCCTAACTTGGAGGTGACCTAGACACTGCAATCTGCCATAAGGGATATCAATGAACATTTAGGATTTACGCTCTTCTGGGAAAAGGGAAATCATACATTTTAACACCCAAATCAACCTTGAGTGCCCTTCTAAACCTCTAAAGTAATAAAACTGTGATGATCAATTTTGCACATTTTCACAATGGCATCTTACATGGGCTGTGAAAGTTTAATAGGATTCTATTTCTGAAAATTATGCTGTGTTGCTCTAGCTATTCTGACACCAAAGATTTCGAAAGGTGAATCATTCATTCTGTTGCTTGCAGAGACATCTGCGGAGAAAAGGAATGTGAGTTCCTTTTCAAATCTAAAAGTTTCTTTCAAAAATCTGTTTTGTTGAACACACGACTTCTTTGCAGGTGTCTACCAAATGATGTCTTTCTTCTATTTTGAGAGGACAATTTCAAGCTAATACACATGCAAGCAAGCATCTTTTCTATAAGACATTTTATTTCTGTTAACGATCCTATTTAATCAAATGATATTGTATTCATTTGGCCACACATTGTGGCTAAAAACAACAAGAAGAGTTGATTTTTTTCCTGTTATAATAAGTATTCCTATTAGCTGAGCAAAGAACAGATGTTTGAGTCTATCTTCTTCTTTAAACAGAAAAACATAAAATACAACATGGATTAAACCCCAGCACATGACAGAAGCATTACTCTAGAATTAGTCTGAGTGTTAGTTATGACATATGATGTACAGACACTAGAATCACATATAAAGCTGAATGAACTGTTCTTATCCCCATGCTCTGACCTGGTGAATCACAGCATCTGAGGGCAGTGCCTCTAGAATGTTTCTGATGAAGTCAAATCTGAAAAGCAAGTGGCTTCATTTGTAAGAAGAAACAGGCACATCTAATGAAATCAGAATCTCAGGGCAGATGTATATTAAAGCTCTAGAGCCATGGTTCTCAACCTTTCTAATGCTGCAACCCCTTAATACAGTTCCTCACTCTGTGGTGACTCCTAAACATAGCATCATTCTCATTGCTACATTATAGCTGTAATTTTCCTACTGTTATAATCATACTGTAAATATTTGATATGCAGATTGTTTCAGGAGATCCCTGTGAAAGGGGTTGTGACCCACAGGTGAGAAGGTTTGCTCTAGTGTGATCCCAATGACAAGCAAGAGCAGAAAGCCAGTGTCTAAACATCCTGTTACATGATAAGCATCACTCTCCAGCCTTTAAAAAGACAATTCTTCAGTTGTCATGCCCTCCGAGTCAGATCACCCATGCTCACACCAGCAGGGCCAGCTTTATTTGTAATAGCCAGAATTAGGAAACAACCAAGATGTCCCTCAAGGGAGGAATGGATATAGAAATTGTGGCACATTTACACAATGGAATACAACCCAGCCATTAAAAACAAAGAAATCATGAAATTTGCAAGCAAAGGGATGTAACTCGAAAACATGAGTGAGCTAACCCAGAAACAGAAAGACAGACATAGTACACACTCACTTCTAAGTGGATATTAGCTGTATAATATAGGATAGCCATACTAAAATCTACAGACCTAAGAAAGCTAAACAACAAGGAGGACACTAGGGAGGATGCTTAAATCTCATTCAAAATGGCAAATAGGATAGATACCAGAAGTAGTGGATGAGAGGAAACAGGATGGGAACCTATGATAGAAGGTCATCTGAAAGGATCCATCCAACAGGATATTGAAGCAGATGCTAAGATTCACAGCCAAACTTTAGGCAGAGTGCAGGGAGTTTTATGGAAGAATGGAGCTTGGGAATAGAAGCACATGGAGGAGATAGGAACCCCACAAGGACACCAACAACGCTAAAAACACTGAGCCCAGGGGATCCTGTAGAGACTCATGCACCAACTGAGGACCATGCACGAAGAGGACCTACACTTCCTGCTCAGATGTAGCCCATGGGCAACTCAGTCTTCATGTGGGTCCCTGAGTGGGGGAGATAGGGGTGCCTTAATCATGAACTCAGTTGACTGTTCTTTGATCATTTGCCCCTAGTGATAACAGTGATAACAGTCTTGCCAAGCCACAGTTCCAGGCAGTCCTGATGAGACTTGACAAGCTCTGAGTAGATGGCAGAGGAGGAGAGCTCCCCCTCTCAGTAAACTACTGGAATGGGGTTGGGGAAGAGGAAGGGAGGGTGAGGGAGGAGGCTTCAATCGCGATATATAATGAATAAATTGTGATTTTATTTTAAAAAAAGAAAACAGATGGCTCCAAACAAACCAATGACTTATTACAATGAACATTTGCAAGAAAAGATGTGTGGACAAAAGGGTATACTGTGGGACACACTGTGACACACTATAGCTTCCACAACAAGATTATTTTTTTATTTTATCTTGTGGGGGAGGTTGCAAGGGCAGATACCAGAGAATTGGGAGATGATGGGTTTGAAGTGCTTGATGTGAAATTCACAAGGAATCAATAAAACATTTTGTTTTTAATACTATTCTTTGTCTTGGTTATTCAAATTCTTTTTGATTGGAGGACATTTGCTTTGCCTGATTGGCTTGAGGTGAGAGTTCAGGTATAGGTCACATGGTTTCATCTCTGAAAAGCTTAGCACAGTTCCATGCACACTGCTTGGATGAGAACAGGTTTGCAAAGTTCACTAAGCAGACCATCTCATTTGGTCTTCACAGCAAACCTCTGCTATAGGCAGATCCTTTAGAGGATCTAAAGAGAACGTGGAGTTTTACTTTTTGTTTTCAACTGGCTTACAGGGAGTAACTGACTTTCTCATCATTAAGCAGAGCCTAATCCAAAGACCTTTCTCATCAGGGGTTGTCTTTTCCTTTAGATTTTGTGTGAGATGCAGTTTCCCTTTAGGCAAATGCTTTCACTTTTGCTCAAACAGCCCTCTTCTAGCCTATCTTCCCAGTACCACATCTGGGTCATAAATCATACATACAAAAGACATCCAGGGCTACAATATCCTCACAAACTTAGATCCTCAATCTTTCTATCCTGAAGTCTCCAGGCACCTTGCATTTACAAATGCTGAAACTGAAGGTTCAGGATAAAACACACAGTAAACCACACCTGAAATGGAGAGAAGTAGGTTATAAAAGGCAACATCCCTCGGCTCGTTGATCTTTACCACCAGTAATTCTCAAAATAAAAACAACCACCAAGTTGATATGAGAGTACACATTTCCTCTAAATGAATTTTCTAATACAGTAATCACAGCCTTTAGATAGCTCAGTACTGACTGTAATGAAAATGTGGGTCCATCAAGGTTGTTTCCAGAAAGCATACAAATATAAGTACATGCTGACTGTGCACTGTCTACAAAACTGAAAGTCCCATAAGTAACCCTTCTCTTCCATCCAAATCCAAGCACTTATCCCATGTTCAAGCCGTATTTGTGGATGGATCACTATACACTCTCACAGAAGCTTTGGGTGTTACTTCCTTCTTCCTGCCATCTAAATGATGAAGGGTCTGTCTGCATGCCTCATGGTCTCGGTGGCCATGTGCAATATTTTGATTTTGATCAAGAACCATACTCCAGGCAGCTGACCACTGGCAAGAATCAGCACTAGGGTGGCCTGGCATGCTAAGAAAGTTCTTCTTGCCATAATTTGCTTTTGCTCCCTGAGCTGTGCAATGCTAAAGACTTTGCAAATTTATTGACTGCTCTGCCATAACTAAACCTAAACCTTGTTAAACAAAATAGGACATCAAGACAATGAAGCACTACTGTGAAAAGTCATTTCTGCACTATAACTCAGATGAAACCACACTGCTCCCTGCCTCTGCGAGAGAAGAGTGCATAACTCACCAGGATGATGTTCCACATACTGTGATGTGTGAAGTAAACATGTTCTCCCTGGTGGTTGAAAAATGAGCAAAAGCAAGTAACATGGTAAACAAGTGAAAAAGAACACAATGATAAGAATGAAAAACCATATTTGAAACTGAAACCACCACTCTGTCAGAAGCATCGCCTGCATATGGATGCTCTCACTAGATGGGGTAATGTGGAAATTAATCTACACTTTATAGATTCGGTAACCCAGATTTCAAGTGTACAGACCCTGAGCTGTAGATCTTTCTGTGCTTCTGTATCTTCATCTGTGAAGTGTCGATAATGTTGGATTTTATCTCTAAGGTTCTACTGGTACAAGGCTTGGAAATATATGCTGGGTGCTAACATCATCATCATCATCATCATCATCATCATCATCATCATCACCAACCACACTAAGCTAGCCCTGTTACATCAAGACAATGTCCAGCAGATATGCCTATAGGGCAGTCTGATGGAGTCAGTTCCTCAACTGAGTTCCCTCTTCCCAAGTATGCCAAAATGACAACCAACACTAGCCATCATGTCCACATGCCTACTGTCTTTACTATCTAGCAGCACCCTTAAATACCTTCAGCATTTTGATTGTCTTATATATATTATGTAAGGTACTTGGCTTCCAGGTCTAAATCCTGGTTTACAAGAACGTTGTATGATGTGCTAGAAAAACGAGTGGATTTTATTTATGAGGGGCATAAAAATAATATTCAGCTTTTGAATTCATGGATAATTAAATTACTACATTTAGAGCGGTGATCAGCAAGAATTGGCTGCTTAGATACACAGTTCACTTGTAGAGAAGAGACCTGATTCAAAATAGTATTTGAGGTGGGTAGAGTAAGGACAACAGTTAACATTAAGCACTCAAGCACACTCACATAAGCACTTTCTAAATTATCCTGTAATTTACTTGATTCCTCCCTCCATAATGTTAATCTAGTCAATAAATATTGAAAAATTAGGATTAGAACAAGCCTGATGGATGAGTCTGACAAGAAATCACAGTGTAATCAACTTTCTTTAATACAACCAAAATCAGTTCTTTTTAAAGCCAAGATTCCAGTCACATGTTTCAGAACTTGGCTTGTCACAGTTTAACGCATCATTTAAGCTTTTTCAAAAATGCGCCTACAAGTAAACAGGGCTGGAATATTTATTTAAACAACTGTCTGAAATCCTCTTTAGCTTCCAATTGATAATATGTCTCTGAGATACAAGGCAGGAAAAAACTTTTAAATGTTAGTAGGGTTTTGGCTAAATTAAATATTTAGAAATTATTTTCAGTGTCTTGGTACCAAGCTAGTTGTTGATGGGAGATTCTCTATGTAAATGGGTACCCCACTTTTCATGACAATTCAGTACTATGCTATTTATTAATAGTGAAAGGAACAGAGATACCTACTGTAATTCTGATTTGTTTTCATATTAGAAATCCTCTTGCTCAGCTATCCTAAAAGATAAATACCTCAAGGGCTACTTCACAAAAGAAAATAAATTCCATGTGCAGTGTTAGAGAGGGGGAATATGGCAAGTTTCCCACATTTGTTGCTGTAGAACGGAAGTATTAGCCTGACTCTGCTGGAGCCCTGTTAGAATAAAGTGACCAGCAGTATAGAAAAACATCCCCAAAAAGTGACAGATGAGATCATTTTCACAGTCCACATGCTCAGCCCAGCCTCATTACCTCTCATGTTCAAATGATGATTCAGCTAGAGCCTGATAGAGACCAATGTGTCAAAACAAATGAGGGCATAGATCCAATCCTAGTCTGGGCATCTCTGCTATCTCAGTGGAAGCTGGAAGAAGGGAGACATTTCTGACAGAGTCACCATGAAGAATGTTTTTGCTTCATCCACATACAATAGCACTCAATACCAAGTATGTGTTTTATACTTTGTACTGTGTTTCTCAAGTGAAACTCTAATTTTATGTCTTGCTTAAGTTAGGTAAATGTGAACTATTAAATTAATTTCTGCCATAATCTTTGAATCACTAAAGTGAGATTTAGTTTGAAGAACACTTCAATAAATGTTCTTAACTGAGTCTAAGATTGGTGGGCAAAATCCCAGCATTCTTGTCCTGTGGGGAATTTTTTTCCCTCTGGGGGATTTATACCAAACTGATCATGGTCGTAAAGCAGTGGATGCAGCTGAGCGAAGACTCAAGCAAGCTTTGGGCGGGTATTTAGCTGCATCTGTGCTCAATAAGCAGCATGAAAGCTCAACAGGAATCACTCAGATACAGTCAACAGAAAAGACCCCTGCCAAATACATAAATACTTCAGAAACAATGTCTATTATCTTCCATTACACTGCACTCAGCCCTCTCTGTATCTGCCAGTTCTACATGGACTCAACTACAACAAATTGAAAATACTTGAAGTTTTCAAAATCTGTATGTCTTGTGTGTATGTATGTGTATATATATATATGTATATATATATATATATATATATATATGGAGAGAGACAGAGACAGAGACAGAGACAGACACAGAAAATGAGAGAGAAGAGAGATTTGTTCCTCATCATCTTCTTTAAACAGTACATTATAATAATTGTTTATATTACATTTACGTTGTGTTGGGCATTATAAATAATGTAGAGGCTGCTTAAGGTATATTGGGAGATAAGCATGTCTTAAATGCAAGTACCATGCCAAATCATTGATAAATACATTGATAGATTTATAAATAAATATATATGGATATGTGTATGAATATATGACACATCCTGTACCAATATCCATATATATAGGCATCCACATATACATATATATACATATATATATATATCTCCATATATGTAGGCATCCACATATATATACCTATATATATATCCATATATATAGGAATCCATATATATATATATATATATATATATATATATCCAATATATATTGGTACAGGATATTGGTACAAGATAGGTCCAGGAGCAATCCTGTGGTTACCACAGTATAATTATATTCTATAATTGCTCAGGCCCCCCAGATCCTGTGCTACATAAATGAAGTCTATTTTATTGAAATTCTACAAGGAACAAAATGACTACTTAGTCATGCCATAGTCATGAAAAGGCAGTGTAAAAAGCAATCAAGTCATCTGGGTAAAAGCAGACCAGGAGAACACAAATCTAATATTACCACGCACTTTATGAGTTATTCAGTGCTTGAAGAGTGCTGCAACTTAAGGACCAACCTGAGCAACACATCCTGACTTTATGGCCTCTAAGTAGTTAAGAAAAATCATTTTATTCATTTCTTCAAGGCTGGCACTATAAAGGCTCTTTATCAGGTTGGAAGGACTAGAAAAACTGCTTAGGCTTTTTCCTTCAATGTCTGTTTTATTCAAAAGCAGCATAGCTGCCTTCCAAAGCTTTTATTTATGCTTAACACCAGCCATATTCAAAATAAGCTGGAGAGCTAAAGCTACATTCAATTCAAACCACAAACTCCCAATTTCTCCCAATTTCTGACTCATACTGACACTGTCTCAGCTCTGTATCACATCCCACCCTCCAGGTAAACAAGGCTTAACTAAGAATTTATTTGCGATTAAAATATATTCTTTTCCATGTTTCACAATGTAGAAGGTTTGTTTTTTAATTAATTTATTTTTTTCTTAATTACAATTTATTCACTTTGTATCCCAGCTATAGCCCCCTTCCTCATCCAGTCCCAATCCCACCCTCCCTCCCTTATCTCCTTCCATGCCATTCCCCAAGTCCACTGACAGAGAAGGTCCTCCCCCCTCTTCCCTATCAGGTCTTAGCCTATCAGGTCTCATCAGGACTGGTTGCATTGTGTTCTTCTGTGGCCTGATTAGGCTGTTCCCCACTCAGGGTGAGGGGATCAAAGAGCCAGATGCTGAGTTCATGGCAGAGACAGCCCGTGTTCCCCTTACTAGGGAACCCACTTGGACACTGAGCTGCCATGGGGTACATCTGTGCAGAGGTCCTAAGTTATCTCCATGCATGGTCCTTGGTTGGAGTATTAGTCTCAGAAAAGACCCCTTCGCCCAGATTTTTTTGGTTCTGTTGCTCTACCAAAAATACAATCTGCAAAGAGCACATATTCTTTAATGACTAATAGCATGACTCAATCAATTTTGTAACCTAAAGTTTACCACAGGCTATGGGCTGTAGAATGCATTCTTATCATTTTAATAAATCTAATCACCTTATCAAATGCATATTGTAATTATCATGGCTGCTGAAAGAGAGAAGACAAATCACAGACATCAGGCCAACCCATCTGCATTTGAAAAAGTACTCTATTCGAGCATTCAGTTTCTCACAGATTCCTGGATATGGTCCATGTGTGTGAGCAATAAAAGCAAAAAAGGCCTTATTTAGGGATCAAAAAATATGACTCCATCCAACTTATACTTCTCTATGCCATCTCATCCCTATAATATACTTATTTTTGTATTTTCCTGCTGCATTGCTTCATATACTAATAATGTTTAACAAATACTTGTTCACTTAAAACAGCTACAGAGATCTTATGAAAGATGTGGGATATAGTAAGATAGGGAGAGGACAGGAGCTCCACAAGGAGAGCAACAGAACCAAAAAATCTGAACACAAGGGTATTTCCTGAGACTGACACTCCAACCAAGTACCATGCACAGAAAAAACCTAGAACCCCTGCACAGATGTAGCCCATGGCAGTTTAGTATCCAAGTGGGTTCCATAATAATGGGAACAGGGACTGCCTCTGACATGAACTGATTGGCCTGTTCTTTGATCACCTCACCCTGGTGGGGGAGCAGCCTTACCAGGCCACAGAAGAATACAATGCAACCACTCCTGATGAGACCTGGATAGACTAGGATCAGAAGGAAGGAAAGGAAGACCTCCCCTATCAGTGGACTTGGGGAGGGGCATGTGTGGAGAAGGGGGAGGCAAGGTGGGATTGAGAGGGGAGGAGGAAGGGGTTTATGGGGGGATACAAAGTGAATAAAGTGTAATTAATAAAAATTAAGAGAAAAAGGAAGCTACAGAGGAAGACAGTGCAACCAGTCCTTATGAGACCTGATAGGCTAGTCAAATAGAAAGGGAGAAAGAACTCACCTGTCAGTGGACTAGCGGAGGGGCATAGGGGGAGAAGATGGAGGGTGGGATTGAGAGGAGATGAAGGAGGAGGACATAGCTGGGATACAAATTGAATAAATTGTAATAAATGATAATAAAAAAATTTAAAGAAGGAAAGGAGCTAAGATAGTGTTACCTGTGGCAATATGAAGGATAAAGTTAAATATGTTTTAAATGATAAATTCTGTGTTTAAAATAAACTTTCACTTTTATTTCTTTTGAGAAGTACCATCCTATTTAATTAAATTATGTGCTAAAATAAACTCAAGAAGTAGATAATGGGCATATTACTTCTCTAAACTTTATACCACACGACTCTGAATCTGGACTGCCTTTGGGGAAAGAATGAAGGAAAACCTATCGTTCCCTAGTCAGATGGTGCTTCCAATGTGGACAAGTGTGTGCTAGAAACAGCCAACCTATTGCTAATGAGCAATCACAACTCAAGGAAATATCTCTGGTAACATAGGTGAGAGTCTTCCCAGGAGAAAGGCAATTCTCTTGTGGGCCTTTACTTTTTGACCTTTGCTGGGCTGTCAAGTTCTCTGAAAGTGAAGCTTACTCTTTGTGCCTGATTATGAACCATAGCATTCAGGTACTGCTGGGTATGACCACAACAGCATGATAAGCATCCTAAAGAAGAACATCATAGGTTCACAAAAACATGTAATTTAGAAGAACTATCATGACACAGTTCCCTGAAACTTATTCTGGCCAAGGTGCATCCTTCTGATGAGTGGCAGAACATACACAGGACCCTCCTGCAACAACACCTCATGAAAAAGCCTCAACTCTCTCTAAAGAAATGCAGCCTTCTGCCCAATAGCATGCCAATTTTTTTAGTCACTACTATCCTCTGTCTGGCTGAAGTAAATTTTTGAAGATTCATAGGAATAAGTTTATAAAATGAGATTCTTATACTTTATTTGAGAAATCAAGACTAAGAAAAACTAAAATGGAATAGTAAGATAAAATAAGGATTCAAGTTAGATACTGAAATACATGTTAGTTCTTCTATAATTCCTGAACATGGCTTGTAAATCTAAATTCTAACCCAGCCAGAAGTCAAAGCAAAGAAAAATCCTTAATGCAATAGAAAAGCTATAATTTTAAAAGAAGCTCAGATTTCTCAGGTTTGGGGGTTAAAATGTATCCACTGTGCCCTCATTATGAATAGTGTGGAAGTTGTGAGTCCAAACTTCTTTCTTTGTTCTGTTTCTAGTTAGTGAGTGAGTGAGAGTTGGCTGTAGTAATAAAATAGTCATCTGTGGATCTACTAATTACCAGAGGTGAGAATTTGGCATTAATCTCTACCAAGTCTATGATCCCAATTCAACCCAGTCCAGTTTCCTCCCACCAAAAGCCATAACCACCCTAAAATCACATCCCCCTCATTACATACATACTTTGGTGTCCTTCATATGTATGTTTATAGCATTTAGATTCATCCCTAAATTGTTAATTATTTATATCAGTTGTTTTCAACCTTAAAACCAATAGATGTTATTTAATACATAATTTTAGGAGTTACATTTTCAAATGTTACATTGTTAAGAACTGTTTATACTATTGTTGGTGTAAGTAATTTACTATGCCTGTCTTATTACTTTCATGTGTGACTACAATGCAGCCTGCTCATTTATTCTCTCAGTGATAGATGTCTGGACTGTTCAGTGTGTAGCTAGTATGGATAATAACAATGTGAATATTGCATATATGTCTCCTGTTCAAATGTGTAAGTGTTTTAAGTGTTTATATATCACAGAGTGAAATAGCTGGCCAATCAAATATAGGTAATGTTTAACATAACCTTTAAAAATATATTCACTTACTGATGCACGAACCAAGGACCATACATGGAGAGGATCTAGACTCCCTGCTCAGATGTAGCCTATAGGCAGCTCAGTCTCTATGTGGGAACCCAAGTAAAAGGGGCAGGGGATACCTCTGTCATGATCTTGGTTGCCTGCTTTTTGATCACTTCCTTCTGGCAATGCAGCCTTCCCAGGCCGCAGAGGAAGAGGATCCAGGCAGTCCTGAGAAGACTTGATAAGCTAGAGTCAGATGGCAGGGGAGGAGAACTCCCCTTTTCAGTGGACTGGGAAAAGAAGGCTGGAGGGTGGAACAGGTAGGAGATGAGAGAGGGGTCTATAATTGGATATAAAATGAATAAACTATAAACAAACATGATCACTTGCTTAAAAGTGCTTTATAAAGGATGGGTTTCATATAATGCCCAAGGGACAGAGAATTGAGTATAACGCCCATAGATATTCAAAGTACTTCTGATAATGTGACTGAGTCCAAGGTAACATTTATCAAGAGAAATAGATCACCTGTGCCACCATAAATATGATTCAATTGTGTGGTCGGTAAGAGTAAGGAAAACCACATTCCTTCAAAATAATGTCTCCGGTAGTTATTCTTGGTTTCTTAAAGAGTCTCTCCTTTTCAATGTCCTTTGAATTCCCTAAAATTCAATCTAAAAATATTCCGTGTGGGACACTGAAGCATCTTGAACACTGCTCCCCAGCCATGTTGTACTCAGTTTGGAAATAAAGAACTACATCTCTGCTAAAGCAGGAAGAGAACCGCAAAAGAGGAGAGGGTGCTGGGCAGAGATGGTTTGGGTGAAGGTTTAGTTCTGGAAGACAATAAGCCTCTATAATAAGATGAAGAAAGTTCACTGGCAGACACCACAACTGGATTTGAGAACCAATGAGGAAGAGGAATCCAGATAAAGGTGGCTTTGGGGATTTCTGTTAACCACCACCCATTGAGTCCAAAGGGAACATGGATGGAACATGGGTACGTCTTTCTTTCTGTCCATAGTATCCTTCTACTTAAAAATGGTTCTGCTACCTGACCTTGCCTTTCCTCAATAAATACATAAAGAATGAAATAATACAAATTATGCTGTTTTCAAAGACAAGTGAATATTTCTGAATAGATCTTGCCTGCTACCAGTTAATCCTGCTCAGCAAGAGGCTATCAGAAAAACTAGTATCATAACCCAGATGTCCCTCAGTTGAGGAATGGATACAGAAATTGTGGTACTTTTACACAATGGAATACTATTCAGCAATTAAAAAGGAGGAAATCATGAAATTCGCAGGGAAATGGTGGGACCTGGAAACGAT
>JAQQSO010002886.1:0-14007 GCA_028658305.1 Pachyuromys duprasi
AAAAAAAAAAAAAAAAAAAGCTTAAGGAAATCTCCCAGGCTGCTGAGAATGGCAGCGATGTTTCTCTGTCTTCTTGTGTGCAAAGACAGAAGTATGAGAAATAATAGAGAAAATATTATATAGGGGGAAAAAAGGCAGAAAAAATAAAGGACAGTCATAAAGGCCCATTCAGGCAATGTGCAAGCTAAAACAAAAATAAAACAACCAAGATACAAAAGTGCAAGTTTTATAAAAATTAAATAAAACAAAAAATAGCATTTCTTTCTAGTCTTTACTAATACACGCCTCTCCTCCCATCTCTGATCCTGCTGGTTTTTAGCTGCTGGCTGTGCAGATAGAAGGATGAGGCTGTCAGTCTCAGAAACTAAAACAAGCTGCGATGCTGTCCTTCCAGAGAGGCGTTTCTGTTTAGGGCCTAGATTTTGGTAGGAGTTTTCTAGTATGCTGACTCCCCTCCTTCAACATGAAAGTAAACTTCTCTCTGGTATGCTACTAATCACACTGTCCACAAAGAACTTTCTGAATCCGAGACACTAACGGTAGGGGTTGGGGTCAGTCAAATGTGCAGCCAGGCTGCACTTACCTTTGCTGCTGGGTGTGCTGCTGAGATCCCGGCATCCCTGCTTTTTCAACAGCTCCCTCAGTTCTTGCATCTGTCAGTAAGGCTGTGCCAAGTTCAGTACTCTCCCTGCTTTCTTACATTGTTGCCTGTTAGGCAGCAAGGACAGCTCTCTAGGGTAGTTATATTGAAGTATCCTGAAGAGCTCAGAAGAATCTCCACTTCAGACACCAGAACTATTTGTACTTCCTCCAGAGTCCCTACTGCTACCAGGCTCTTCATTATTTCTGTTCATGGTGAACACAGCCCTGGTGCATTTCCATTGTCCACTCAGTCTGTCCCCAGCTCATGCTTTTTATCTGTCCATGCCCAGGAAGCACAGGTTCCTCCCTTGTGAGTGTTGATGCCAGCCTTATGTGGGTAGCATGTACAGAGAAGGAACATTGGCAGCTGCTCCTGCCTCTCTGTAAGTTTTTTTTTAATATTGTCATATCATACATCTTCTAGACCGTAACAAAACAAAATTATATATTTAACAAGAGCAGAAAATATGCAAACACATGAGAACGAGACAATATGCTCCTAAATTGGTAATAAGTAAATTAATAAATTAATTAAAATTATATTTAAAAACTTGTAGAAATAATAATAAATAACAATATCATGTATCTGTGGCACATTGCTAAGGTATTTTTGAGAAGGGATAAATAAATGGACACATTCAATAGAAAAAAGTACCAAAGACACATTATGCCCATGTACCTCAAGACCTCAATAAAACAAGAATAAAGCAACCCCCGAGTTAGCAGAAGGAAAGCACAACAAAAGCCAGTGAGACACAATAATATCAGAACCAAAAAAATTATGCCAGAGAACTGGTCCAAAAGCATTGACAAATATTTAGTTGTACTATGAAAAAAAGATTTTAAAATGAGAAATTATAACTAGTACCGCAAATATATAAAATATAAGTGAAAATTGCCGTGATGCTCAAACAACTTTTTAATATTTTCTCCCTTTCAAAATTCATCCCATTACCTGAGGGCTCTACTGATAGATTCTCTACAGTGCTTAAAGGATTAATTCTAATTCTGAAACATCTCCCAAATATTGAAATGGAAAGAAACCAGTCATACTCCTTTGTCAGAATTATCCAAGTAGCAAACCACACATAGATACGATAAAGAAGGAAATCCACTAATTTTTATTCTTGATTAATGTAGATGAAAAACACATCACTGAGGCACTAGTGTTCAGTAACCCACCAGGCTCATACTCTACAGCTGAGTGAGAACCATCCCAGTGATTCAGGGATAGCTCAGCATAAGCAAATCACTGAGGACAGTAACACACACAAACAGAATCAAGGTCCAAAAATGCATTATTATTATTAACACAAACAAAATTAAAAAAATTCAATAAGATCGAACATCCATTCATAATTTTTAAAGGTCTCAAAAATAGGTATCAAAGGAGCATATCTCAACATCCTTAGGTATCTGTGAGAAACTCGCACAACTGTACTGAGTGAGGAAAAGCAGACGTGTTTCTTCCTGTATCAGATATAAGATAATGATGTTCACTTTCATTACTTTTATTTAAAATAGTGCTGGAAGTCTCAGCAAGAACAAAAAGAGGAAGAAGTAAGAGGAATCTAAGATGGAAAAAACCGATTATTTAATTTTATTTGTTGTGAAACCTAAATGTCATCAGTAAGCTGTTAGAAGTTATAAATGAATTCATCAAAGTCCCTGGATATAAGTAAACATAAAAAGAAGGTTTGTAAAAACACAGCCCAGTTTAAACAATCTTAAAACAACCCTACTCGCAATAGCTAAATAAAATAAAAATATTTAGATATAAATTTAGCCAGAGAAGTAAAATAACCCTAAAAAGAAAATTGTAAGACAGAAGGAGCTGGGAGAGATCCCAGGGCTTACAGCATTTGTTCTGCAATCAAGAGGTCTTGAGTCCAATCCTCAGAACCCAGCTTAAAAAGAAAAAAAGAGGCAGGCATGGGGCACACGCCTGTAATCCCAGGTCTGGGGAGGCAGAGGCAAGCAGACCCCTGGGTCTTGCAGTCTAACCCAGTTGATGAATTCCGGCCTATTACGAGAGCTGGTCTCAAAACAAACCACACCGGATTTCCTCAGGAGCAACACTTAGCTTCTTAGCTTCTGACTGCTACATGCAAGCACATCCTTAAGGAATTTACAAAACACTTGTGAGGGGGAGCACAAGAAATTGGAAAAAAAAATTCATGTTCATTGAAGTTAAAATCAATATTCTCAAAATGAGCATACTAACCATAGAGGGCTCTAGATCTATACAGTTGGCGCAATTTCCGTCAAAATACTACTGAATTTCTTACCAGATACAGAAAACAGTCTTAACTTTCACATGGAAGCATAAGACTCAGAATAGCCAAAGGGATGATGAGTTGGATACGTAGGATGGAGAGAGGAATTATAATAATATCTACTTAAAACATAATGTCAAACTACAATAACCCAACAATACTATGGCATACAAACACAGCAAGAATCCATGGAACACAATAGAAAACCTGGAAGTTATATTTGTCAGGTGAATTTTGACAAAGGCACCTAGAGCATACAGTGGAGGAGGGCTCATCTCTTTAGTAAGTAATTCCATAAAAATGGGTTAGACGCACTCAGAGGAATGACACTTGACCCCCTCCATTCAGCATACAAAACTTTCACTTGAGAGCTATCAAAACCTAAATGTAAAATTGGAAGCTATAAAATTATTACAACAAAACATTTCAAGCTAATGTACAGAAAAACATTTTTAGATTGGATCCCTAAACACAGGGACAAAAGTCAGAATTAACAAGTGGGATTGTGTGAAACTGAGAAATCCTGCATAGCAAGGGAAATAAGAGAATTAAGACAGAACCTACAGTTCCTCCAGAATACCAAAGACACTAAAAAGGCTGAGCCTGCGTGTAAAAGTACAATTAAATTAAATAGATGTTTCTCGAAAGATGGCACACAAATGGCTAACGAGAATATGAAAAAATGTTCTGTATTACTAATCACCATGAAAATGCAAATCAAAACCATAATGAGCTATCATCTCATCTTAGTGAGAATGAATACCATTATAAAGACAAAAGTAACAAATGCTGGCAAGAAAGTGGACAAGGGAAACCTTTTATTATACGCAGTTAGTAGGAATGTAAATTCATATTGCCATTTTGGAAGTCAGAATGGGCATTCTGAAAAAAATGTATATATATTCTGGAAAAATTCTGCAAAATATATGTGTGATAAGATCCAACAATCCCACTACTGGGTGTATATCTAAAGGACACAAAACCATTACACCCCAAAGTTGTATTCCCATGTGCCTGTAGCACTGTTCCCAACTGCTGAAACATGTAACCAGTGCAGATGTCTATAGTAAATGAGAAGATAAGGACAAGTCGGTGTACGTAAAGGATAAAATAGTATTTATCCATAAAAAGACAGAAAGCCTATTACAGCCTGATGAATAGAACTGGACATCATTAGGTTGGGCGAAATAAACCAGAACCAGAAAAGCATTATTTGTGAAACTATTTTTCCATAAATTTGTTTATTTCCCTTGCTTTGCAGGACTTCTAAGTCTCATGCAATTTCATTTGTTAAATCTGACTTTTGTTCTCTGTGTTTGGGGATCCAACGGTTTCATAGAAAAAGGACACAGTGGTTGTTAAAAACTGGGAAAGGTAGGGGAAGACATGAGGAGGGAAAGATGTTCAACAATGGACTCCAAAAACACAGAGCAGGAATTCACAATTTTCTTACAGCAGCAACAGCAAGCCACTTGGAGACTAAGCTATACTCCAAAATGACAAGAAATGTACGAAACTCTAAACTCTCAGTACATACAAATGACATATGTGTGACTATCTGGGCACTGTTATTACCTTCAGTTAATCATTACATAGTATGTACATGTACTGAGTTACAATGATGCCCTGGTCTTCCATAAAGATGCATAGATATTATGTTACCATAAAGAAAATAATTGTGAGTTGTGTTTGTACGAAGACAGCCATCCAGCCAGCCAACCCACTGCTGCTCACTGCATCAACTTGCTGGCCCAGCTTCAGGTTGGCTTTGCTCATGTTGCAGAGTTTATTCTCCTCTGTATGCTCCTGGGTCTGCTTCTGGGACTCCTGAGCCTGCACTGCTCTGATAAGTTTGCTGACTTCCTCATTTAGAGAGTGCTCCTCCTCAGTCAGGCTCCTGACCTTCGGGAAGACTATGACAAAGCCACCACTGAAAAGTTGGTCATAACACCAAGCATGTCTCTCTTTAATAGGCCAACACACTCATGAGGAATCTGATGTCATCAATAACCTAGCCAAACTCCTGACATACTTTTCCGAACTCTACATTCACTTTTCCTACATTGCAAAAAGGATCCATTACCTGCCATAGTGAGAAAGAATATTCTGGTCAATAAAACTCAACATGTGTGCTACTCTCAGAAAATAACCATACCACTAAAGGTAACTTCACTTTCCTTTCTATATCCGGGGGGAAATGTGCTGATCATGCCATGCCTCAGTGTCCCCAGAGCCTGGCCATAAAATAAGGGTTCCAACAGACAGCACATGCAAAGGTAGAAGCTGGCTTTCTGTCCCCCTCCCTTCCCCAGGGAGCAACATAAAGCCCTGCTGTTTAATCATCTGACAAATCAGTTTCATACTGGAGATTAGCTGCTTATCAAATGCTTCGCTCAGGCCCCTTCACACAAACAATCCACATGTTGATGCAAACATGAAAACCACAGCTAACGTAAAGGCAGCTCTCAACCTGCCGGGTGGTGTAGCTGATTACGATTCATAACAACAGCAAAACTATGGTGATGAAGTAGCAACGAAATAATTTTATGGTTGGGGTCACCTCGGCGTGAGGAACTGCATTAAAGAGTCCCCAAAAAAGGAAGGCTGAGAACCACTGCCTGAGCTGGAATTAAAGTAGGCTAATCTTGGAATCATTATTTAAGCTGCAGGTTCAAACACATCTCAGATCAAGTTTTAGCAAAGCCCATCACGTTCATTCTTGTTCCAAAATGGATGCTTACAGGTCCACTAAAACTGTCTTGCTGTGTTGGGCTTCAGAGGTAGAGGTAGTTCGTTTGGTAGATTGAATGGTGTTCTGTACATTCAAACAGAAAATCTGAGTAGTCAAGGTACAGCTCACCAGACCCTTTACTTGATTCGGGTCCTGACTCCTGTCACTGTAAAATTGCAGGCCACTGTAGTAATTAACTTAACAGAGCATGCTTCTGATAGCCACACCTCATTTGAGAGAAGAATTCAGGCATCTATGCCTTCCTAACACCACAGAAAAAGTACCCTGTTCTCCGCTGCACACTTCCCCTTCTCTGACTTCACCAATATTGTTTCCAGGTCATTGATTTCCTTTTCAACTCAGAACATTCATCTTCCAGTTTCCGCCTCCTGGCAGTCAGCTCAGAATTTATCTCCTCTTCTTCCTCCACCCGCCCAGATAACTCCTTGACTCTGGCCTCCAGCTGCATCTTGGATTTAATCAGCGACTCACACTGCTCCTCAGCATTTACTAGGGTCTCTTGCTCCTGCCATGATGAGGAGAAAATTGGTGCCAACAGCTGGAAGTAATTTATCAGCTGGGTGAAAATGCTGCCTAACACAAAGCAGGGAGATAATTGCCTGCCCTCTGCCCAGGACTTTTACCTACCTTTCCCAGGCAGCTGAAATAATATTCCTAGATCGTTGATCCTGTTGTTAAAAAGTAGAGGAGGTGCGTGTGTTTGGAAGAGCCTTCCATCTTCCGGGCCTCTTCAGTAGATTAGGTGACCTCTTCTAAGGCACTTAATAGAATCCTTGTGGCCTAAAGATTCTGACACTCCTCCAACCATCAGTGTCTTGCTGCTTAAATCACAGCTTCGGGACAAATCAAGGTGGGCACATATTTGAAGCTAACGCCTGCTCAGAATACAGTCTTTTAACCAAGTGTTATTCCCTTAGAGAGTAGAATATTTGTGGCATTGTCATAACTGCAGCAGTCCACTTGTCCAATGTACATGAATTAATTGAGCTGAGGTGTATATTTTTATGCAGAGGTGAATTTCAAATGCATAAGATCACCTACAACTCAGTTAACTAGATTTTATTATTATTTCCACTTGAAATCCTTGCCTCGAAGATTCTGCCAGGAGCAAATGCCACAAGCTACATATATACACATAGAACAGAGTTTTTGTTTTGTTTTGTTTTTTAAAATTCTTTCCCAGGCTTTGGTTGCTAAGCTCATGGAGTGATCCATTGTTCCCGTGTTGGAGACAAAATTAAGAATAAAGACACATCTTTAACAAATTAGGTTTTATTTACATGTATTTGGTATATACACATGTGAGAGCAAAAGATCACGGAAGCCTCAAATCCTCCCCGAGCTGATCTTACAGGTAGCTGCAAACTCCCCTATGTAAAAGCTGAGAGCTGAACCCAGATTCTCTGCAAGATCAATACAGTTCTTCTGCGAACTGCGCCTTCTTTTCAGCCCTGCTTCCCCACCCCACCCCCACCATGGACTATTTTTTGTTAGCAAGGTCCTTTTTCCTAACTTTGCATCTCTCTTACGTGACCTCTCTAGAGGTTGTCCTTTGCTTATTTCTCTGCTGCTGTGATCACACACCCTGACAAAAAGCAATTCGGTATTGTTTTATCTTATATACGACAGGACATTATTGAGGCAAGCCATGGCAAGAGCCCAAAGCAGAAACAATGAGAGAATGCAGATGATTGGTTTTCTCAGCTTGCTCTATTGTACAAGGACTACCTGCCTAGAGTGGCACTACCTGCAGTGAGATGCCCCCCCTCCACACACACACACACACACACACACACACACACACACCATCAATTATTAATCAAGGACACACTCCACAGGTATGCTCCCCGGCCAACTACCTGCCTAGGGTGGAACTGACCACAGAGGGTTGACCCCTCCCCACCTACATCAATCAGCAATCAAGGACATATCTCAAAGTTATGCCCATGGGCCAGTCTGCCAGAAGTCATTCCTCAGCTGAGGCTACCTCTGTCCCAGGTGATTCCAATTTTGCCAAGTTGACAACAACAAAGCAGCACGGAGGGCAAATAAAATTTATTGTCTGTGAGTCAATTCTCAAAGGTTCTCTGTGAGTGGGGACTTGTAGCAATCTAACTTCACATTCGTCTTCTATCTGCAATGCAGCCATCCTCCAGCACATGCTAGGTGGAGAAATTTGGTGACTCTCCATGTGACTCACTCAAATGATGCTAACTGCTTAGCTCAAGACCAGAACAAACTTTGAAACCCAGAGCTATTTACAACTTCCTAGGTAACAGCTGGAGAGAGGGATGGTCAATATCCACTGCCACTAAGACCAAGAAGAGAAATGCTACACTGAAGATCACAGCCAAAATATTTGGGTATCTTCTATGCAGTGAGAGCCTTCTAATGTCTGGAAAACCGTAGGACTGTTTGATTTTTTGCTTTTCCCAGATTGACACATAGAACTACTGTCTGTTACATTTCATTCAGAATGTGCATAGAACCTGCACCCTTAAAGATCACTTCATCAAACATGATAGGGAGATTTAGGGGTCTGCTTGTAGTTTAATTGTAGGAAGATTTAGCCAATGAAATTGTCCTTTTATAAACTCTCAATGTTAACTGGAATGGATTCATTTAGTTCTGTTGGTATTTAGAATAAGAGAAAAATTGCAAAAAAGAAAAATAATTCTTGTTCCACTTGGCATTTATCCATGTCTCCTTAAATAAATTTTGAAACGCTTTATAACCTTTGTCAGCCTTTTTCTCATAGTTATAATTTGCGTGCATCTCAGTCTTCATGGAGTGTGTTCTGATATTTGCCGCTGTTTTCCATGCCTCCTTCAACGATCTATCCCAAGATTTTACTTATTGTGCTTTTGTACAAGAAGCATTTGTGTCTGTCTTTCATACCACTGGGATTGCACAAGCCATTCTCTGTTGACAGGAAAAAGCATAGAGGCTGAGTGGCTAGGCTTTACCCAGTACTGCCTCATCTTGAAGGTCAAATGTGTTATCAATTATGATTTTTTTATTGTATGTATCAACTGGATATGGACCAGGACCCAGGAGTTTGGGCTTTTAAACAAGCATCTCAGATAATGCTAGTGTACACACACTAATATTCTAAAATTATGCTATGTTAAATAAATCTTAGATATGTGAGTACAGAGTCTAGTGAAAACTGTGGCCTGTTAGAAATTAGCAAATAGCAAAAATATAATTTTGGTCAGTGTAAGATGACAATATTTTCCCTGTTTTCATAAAGCTTCTTTTTTTTTTTCACTTTTGTGTAAGTTAGAGGATGTATAATAAAGACAGATACAGCTTTCTCCTGTCCTTTTGGGGTTTCTGCTTGTTTCTTTTACTCACAGCAGTGCAGTAAGCCAGGGAGGAGTATGAGAGTGAGTTCATCATGACACGGACAGGAATGACAAAACCAAAAGTGTAGAGCCTAGAACATGCATACTGTAAGTTTGAACTAGTTCTCATTGATTGGTAAGCAATATTAGTTTTTTAAGACAATGGTTTTTAACTTTGGTCAGACACCAGTGTTCCATTCAGGTCATATGTTTTGCTTAATAAAGAATATTTGACATCAACATATTGTGGTTTCTTTCTTTATCTCATAAATGAATTTGACAAAAAGACAAGGTTAAGAGTTGGTATTTATGAACTCAATTCATTAGTAATAGTTATTTGGACTAAGATAGTAAGATGACAAACAAACAAAACCTAAACCAAACCAAACCAACCAAACAAACAAACAAAACTCCAGAAAAACAAACAAAGGTCCCAGGAAATGCATTCAGGGAGGGAAGTACTGCAATGTTCCCCAGGAACTCAGCCAAGACTTTCTTGGAGGCAACTAAAATCCTGTTTGTCCCTCTACTCATAGATGGTGAGTGAAATAAGATTTAAATTTAAATAAAGTCACTAAACAAACAAAACGAAACTGTTGTGCTTTTGCTTTCTGTGTTTGATGGCCATCTATGGCATTTAAACACACAGGCTTCACTTCCTTTTCCCTTTGGACAGTTTCCTGCAGAAGCAGCGGCCTTGCTCTTCTTGGACTGTACTTTCCACTCTCCTGCCCCCGCTCCCACCCCCACCTGAGATTCTTATTTCTCTGAGGCTTTCTCTTGTTGTTCCCTTTTTCTTCAGCCCAGCTGTCTTCTTTCCCACTCTCAGATTTAAAGAGGTTTCTGAATCCCGAAGGAGTGGAAGGAGGGCCTCATCCAAGGCTAGCTCTTCACACATGCGAATGTCCTTATGTTCCTCTGGATAAAATGAATCTTGTTCTCGACTCAAGAGTAAACAAAGAAAAGCACGTTCTGAGAGTACAGGGAGAGATGACTAGAATTGGAAAGCATTTTAGAGGGATGTGGCACTTGTTTTTAAACTATTTTATTTGGAGTATTTAAGCTTCTACCTCCCTTCGACCAACCCTTTAACCCTAGGTAAGAGAGAGAAGGTTAGTTGGGATAGGGATCACAGACCCCTTTACTTCTTCCAGCTGTTTAGGGTCAATGGGTTCTCTCCATCAACAGCAAACGCAGCAAGGAGTCTTCTCCAAGCAGCTTCGCTGAAATTTTTCTCTCAGTCTGTCTCCTCCAAGCCATCTCACCATCTCTTGTCTCTCCAAAGTGCCATACCTTCTCTTTCTGGGCTCTTGTATTTATATCCCTCAGACTCCTAGACCATGCCCCTCTCTGCCAGCTAGTAACAGCCTGCCTCCTGCAACACAAAGACCAAATTGCCCTGGAGGAGGCAATTATTAGCTGTGGACAAACTAAAGCCAAACTAAAATCCCATACTTGGGATTAAAACAAAAACACATTTATGTAACATAACAGAGCTTAAAACAAACAAACAAACAAAAAACCTTCCATTACAGGGTGTAGAAATATAGTACAGTAGAAACTCCAGTGAACATTCCTAGTAACGAGGATACGGAGCCTGAAACTGACTGTCTTCAATAACCAAGCAAGGCTCCTAGCAGTGAGACTGCAACATTAACCCAGCCACAATGTTCTGCCTGCAAGACAAGCTAGGGCAATGGTGGCCCAGACCTTGTGGGCCACCCATTACTGGTCCAATTTGTGGCCCTACACCATAAGAGAGAGCCTTCACCTGAAAGTGCCTGGATGACCAGAACCTAGAGGCTGGATAGCCCAGAGACCCAGGATAGAACCAAATACAACTGGAAAACAAAACAAAACAAAACAAAAAACAAGTCAGTGAAATTATTTCTAATGATATTTTGCTATACTTGTAGACTGGTGCCTAGCCCAATTGTCATCAGAGGGGTGTCATCTAGCAACCGATGGGAGTATATGCCAAAAACTAGGTTGAGCCAGGGGCACCCTGAAGAAGAAAGGGAGGAAGGATTGTACGAGCTAGAGGGGTTGAGGACACCAAGAGAACATAGCTCACAGAACCAAGCAGGACACATAGGGGCTCATAGAAAGTGAAGTGACAAACCTAGACCCTGTGTGGGTCTGAGCTCGGTCCTCTGCATATAACTATGGTTGTATAGCTTGCTCTTTTTGTGGGACTCCCAACAAGGGGAGTGGGGAGAGTCTTCTGCTTGTGCTTTGGACCCTTTTCCTCCTACTTGTTGCCATGTCTAGCCATCATATGAGAGTTTGTGCTCAGTCTTATTGTATCTTGGTATTCCGTGGTCAATGTACATTAATGGAAGGTCTGATTTTATATTCTATTTCTATTTGTTTTTGAAGGAAAATACAATAGGAGTTGATCTGGAGAAGGGGGGGGCGTGGAGAATGGCTGGGAAGCCTGGAGGGAGGGGAAATTGTGGTGGGGGTGTAATGTATGAGAGAAGAATAAAAGTTTAAAAAAAAGGAAGATAAAAAGAAAAGATAGGTTTTTCAAAAACCCATCCATGCACAGAAAAAGATGTCAGAGAGAAGACAAATGAGTGAATATGTGTGGAGGAAGAACATCCCATACTTCAGAGAGATTGTTTGTTTCATTTTTTTATCATGCTTCAATGTCACCAGAATGTCTAAGGTTGATATATTCTAATTGGGAAGAAACACACAGGTAATGAACACTATAGTTTAGTTTTTTTTTAAGGCTAATACATATCTTTTGAAGATTTTGGAGAGGACAACATAGAAATTCATTGAAAAGCACATATACTAAATCTAAACAGCAGAGATCTTCGTAAATAAATCATCCTTAAACACTTTCTTATAATCCAGAATTGCAAAGAACATGCAGAAAAAGCAGAGATCCATGGGATGAATACCTACAATAACAAATTTTACTAAAACCCTAAGAGTTTCAGATAATTAAAGAATCCTATGGATAATCTGAATAATAATAATAATAAATATGTTCAAAAATAAATATATGTCTAGTGAAAATTATTTAAAAAATTGAACTTTCCTTGGGCTAGCACTATGAAGTATACCATTGTCTTGTCTTTGTCAGCAGCCAAAGTTCTCAAGTAGCCATGCAGTCATGAGAGTAAAGGATTGATATACCCTATAGCCTACAGTGTTGATTATGATTTTCTGTAGGTTATGAGTTAAATGCACATTTGACATGTTTCAGTTTATCAGGAATTAACTACATCATAACATAGAGGACAGCTTTAATTGAAAGCAGACCAATGTCTGAAATAAAATTATACAAATTGAAAAAAATACAATATTTTAAAGAGAAGAAGAAAAGAGGTGGAGAAGGGTGGAAGAGAGAAGAACCCACAATGTAGCCAATGCCATTTACAACTGTGGATGTAATGTGACTAATTCCTTCAAGTCTCTCACCTGACCTTTTCGCAATTAGGAACTCTAACCTATACATGTGAACTATTATAAATCTTTCCTCCCTTTAGTTGATTTTTGTCAGAATAGAAACATATATGAAAAACAACAACAAAATGCCAGTTAGAATAGTATTAAAACCCTAAATACTTATAAATAAATTAACTAAACAAAGGAAAAATTTGTACATTAAACCTAAACAAAATTAATAAGAAAATGAAAGAAAAGCAAATGAAAAAATAGTGTATGTGCATTGAATGGGTTTTAATACTATTAAAATGTCTTTACTACCTAAAAAAATCTATAGATAAACATAATCCATGTCATAGATCAAATGATATATTCTTTGAAATATGAAAAATAATTCTATAATTCACATTAGACAATAAAAAATGTCCTGAATTGCAAAAGCATTCTTGAACAAACAAAACAAAGCTGCTGGGATGACATTACCAAATTTCAAATCAAACTGAAAATCAAAACAGTGTTATGTTGGCATAAAAATAGGCATATATACCAATGAAGCAGAATACAGAGACCAGAGACCAGAAATAATTTCATGAGCAACTGAACCTTGACAACTGTTACAAGACACATGGTGCTGTTTGATAACTGTGAAGTATATTTCAAAGTCAGCAATGTGATTCCTTTATCTTTGTTTGGTTTGTTCAAGAATGCTTTGACTATTTGGGGTCTTTTATAGTCAATATGAATTTGAGGGTAATAGTTTACATTTTGGCAGAGATAATATCTTCAACAAATGGTGTTATAAAATTGTATAACCACCCAGAAGAGTAAATTGGCTCTTATTTATGATATCTTTTAGCAACTACAATGAATTAAGATTAAAAATGTAGGAACCTAAACTGTAAAAATTACTCCAAGAAAAATTGAAATAATACTTCTTGACATTAATCTGGGCAATAATTTTTTAAATTTATTTATTTTTATATCAATCACAGGTTAGGTACATTGCATCCCAGGCGTAGCCCCCTCCCTCATTCCCTCCCACCCTCTCCATCCCTCCCTCATCTCCTCCCCACCCCCTCCAAGTTCACCAACAGGAGAAGTCCTCCTCCCCTTCCATCCAACCCCAGCTCATCTTGTCTCCTCAGGGCTGGCTGCAATGGTCTCCCCTGGGATCTAGCCAGGCTGTTACTCCCTGGCATATATGGGGGAAGGTCAAAGAGTCAGCCATCAAGTTCATGACTGAAACAGTCCCTGTTTCCCTTACTAGGGTCTTCAGTTCAACACTGAGTGGGGCCGCATCTGAGTGGGGGTTCTAGGCCATATCCATATATGGTCCATGGTTGGAGAAACTGTCTCATATAAGACCCCTGTGTCCTGCTCAGTTTGGTCTTTGTGGAGCTCTTGTTCTCCCCAAGTCTTACTAATTTCCCCTATTTTTATTATTACTTCCCTCCCTCTGCCAAAGGCTTGATTGTGAGTCTTAATATCTGTTTTGATACATTGCTATATTGATTTTTTCAGAGGTCCTCTTTGGTATGCTCCTTTCCTGTTGCTTGTTTTCTCCTCCATTCAACGTCCATCCTATTTG
>JAQQSO010002887.1:0-14006 GCA_028658305.1 Pachyuromys duprasi
GCATAAATGTTCAAAATTGTGATGTCCTCCTGTTGGAATTTTCCTTTGATGAGAAGGAAGTGCCCCTCCTCATCTTTCTTGATTAACTTTGGTTGAAAGTCTATTTTATTAGATACTAGGATTGCTACCCCAGCTTGTTTTCTGGGTCCATTTGCTTGGAAAATGGTTTTCCAGCTCTTTACTCTGAGGTAGTGTTTATCTTTTTTGCATAGGTGTGTTTCTTGGATGCAGCAGAATGTAGGATCCTGTTTCCGCAGCCATTCTGTTAGTCTGTGTCTTTTTATTGGAGAGTTGAGTCCATTAATGTTGATAGATAATAGTGACCAATGACAGTTAGTTCCTTTTATTGTGAAGTTGGTGGTCTTACTGTGATTCATTGCTTTTTTTGTTGGTGTTGTCATGAGACTGCCCGCGAGACTGTGTGATCCAGTCTATAATGGCGGGTGCGGGCGCGCGCGGCTGCTCGTTCAGATCAGAGCTGTGCGCCGCTGGTCACCGGGAAATTTTTCCAGGTAATAACTGGGTGTCCCTAGGGTTTTCCTACTTGATTTTCTCACCGTAGGAGTTCTGCTCACCTGGTATTCACAATGCTGGCGTTTTAGGTCCCAGAGTTCAGTCTCCTGGTCGCTGCGTTGTTTCTGCTCTCCTACTCCTCAGACACAGTGTTCTCTCATGGCAGCCATCTTGGATCTCCCCCAGTTTATTGATTTGTAAATACTGAATAATATCTCTACATCCCTGGATTAAAACAAACTTCATCGTAGTGAATGACCTTTTTTGGTGTTAATCAGATTATTTAGTAATGCTGGGATTACTGAATGGGTTTTGGAAGGGTTCACTACCTTTCAATTCACTGAAATAGCTTTGGAAAACTCTTTGATTTTTGCAATGATCTTTTATAATTTGTAAGCATTCTCATATTACTTCCCTATCCCATCTCTAATCCTTTCTACTCTTCACCCACAAATAGTCCCCTTCTGTTTTCACATGAAAACCCATTTAAGTCTAGGTTGTCTGCACTGTTCTTTGTTGTTTCTTTCCTTTTACTAATTTGGACTTTAATTTGTTCTTGACTTTCTAAAGTGTATCATTCCTGAAGCGTATCATTAAGTTGTTTCCACATTTACTTTTTAATATGGGACTTACTGCTACAAACTTTCAGTGCTACTTTAGCTGTATTCCATAAGTTTTAATATATATTGTTTCAGTTTTCATTTGTCCTAAGGAGGTTTTTAATTACCCTTTAGTTTCTTTGATAATAAATAGTTCATTTCTGTCATTCAGTCTGTCTGTATTTGTGTACATTTTAAATTCCTTTCATTATTGACTTCTAGTTCTGGTTCACATGATCAGAAAGAATATAGAATATAAATTTTCATTTGTTAAGACTTGTTTTGAAATTAATATATGGTTAATTGTAAAGTAGGTTTCTTGTGCTAAAGCAAAGAGTGTACTTTCTCTAGTTGTTGTGTGATATGTGTGTATTAGAAAATTCTGTCAACTTCCTTTGATCTCAGTATTGTTTAACTTTCATGTTTTTCTATTATTATTTTTTGTCTGAATAATATTTCCTCTGATGAAAGCACTGTGTTAACAGTAACCCCCTGTTACTGTATCGACACGTCTCTCTCCTTAGATATAATAATGGGGTTATTTTGAGAGCTACAGGAAATAATATGATAGAGTCAAAGTCTCCTCTATTCAAATCTATAAATGTACCAGGCCATGGAAACAAAAACAAAGAGGAACAGCATCAGGAATTAATGAAGAGATGTCAGAAGATCTTAAATGTGAAGGGGGTAAAATAGGGGAGGAAGACAGGGAGGAAAGAGAGAGAAGCTGTGCAGAGAAAAGTAAGAAAGAATAAAAGAGTCCACAGCAGCAATTCTGGCTCCCCAGAGGACGAAGGGATATAAAACCATAAAGACAACCACGGACCACAGACAGCGCCACCCAATACAGAGAAGAGATCAGGGCTACAACAGATTGCATCTATTCCCATCATCCCCATGAGACCTGTGTTTTAATATGTAGGAAAGCTATTTACTCTACAATAAACATATTAATTTCAAAACAAGTCTTCACAAATTACAAAAAAAAAAAAAGAGTCATGTCCTGTATCCTTTCTGATTATGTGGAATGGAACTAGAAGTCAAGAATAAAAGGAATTTTTTAAAAAGTACACAAAGTATGGAAACTCAAAAGTAAAGGACACAGAAAATTATTTTAACCTTTGTACTATGTTTTAGTATGAGTTTTACTTCTTTAAGAAATTTATGTTTTCAGTTTACTGTTCTTCCTATCTTTATCTAATGTTATTTACAATTTTGTCTTTATTTTGTGTTGTGGACATTTTGCTCTATGATATGTAAACATGCTTTTGTTATAATACCAAGTAGGGGACTTTAGCTTGTCCACAGCTGTTAATTGAAGAGCATGGTCTTGGCCAGCTGGCATAATGAGGCACTTCTAACATAGTAGAGGAATCATCAGGTTTTGGGTTTTTTTAATTAAATTTTTATTTTTATATTAGTTACAGTTTATTAACTTTGTATCCCAGCTGTAGCCCCCTCCCCTCATTCCCTTCCAGTTCCAACCTCCCTCCCTCATCTCCTCCCTGCCCCTCTCTAAGTCCACTGATAGGGGAGGACTTCCTCCCTTTCCATCTGACCCTAGCTTATCAGGTCTCTTCAGGAATGGCTGCAATGTCCTCTTCTGTGGCCTAGCAAGGCTGCTCCTCCCTCAGGGGACAGGGAGGCCGAAGAGCCAGCCATTGAGTTCATGTCCAAAATAGTCCCTGTTCCCCTTACTAGTGTACCCACTTGGTTATTGAGCTACTATTTGCTACATACAAGCAAGGGTTCTAGGTTATAACCATACATGGTCCTTCGTTGGAGAGACAATCTCATAAAAGACCCTTGTGCCCTGATATATTTGGTCCTTGCAGAGCTCCTGTCCCCTCATCAAGTTTTGATGGGTTGGCAATGTTGTTTAAGGAGGTTAGCAAAATACCGACTACTGCTGCTGGGTAGTCTCCTGTACTGCTCCCAGGGTGGGTTTTCTGGTTTTGCTTTGTAGTCTTTATATATTCCATTTTGAAAAAGGTTGGGAGGAAAGCTGAAAACTCAGAAGGTTCACTCAATTTTCTTGTGTTAGAAAAAAAAATATTGCAGAATTGGCTATTCACTTAGAGAGTTTTCAAATAGAGGTTGAAGTGCTTGGAAAGCAAAAAGAGCCAGTGGAAGGAGAACAAAAGGGTTCAGGCCTGGTGTCTGAGAGTGGAAATTTCCCAAAGGATGAAAGAGGAAAGCAAACTGGACTGCAAGGCAGACGGCCACCCTGTCCTGTTCCACAAACTTTTGCTGCAGGTGCCCAGAGCACCTGCGCGAGGCAAGAGGCCAGAAAGACCAGGAGGCTATACAGGGAAAATGGCGTACTGTCCAGCCAAGTGCACTGCCAGAGGAGTCATTTGGGGTGACACAAGCACGGTCAGGTTCCCCGGTCTTTGTGTAACATATGCCCGCTAATGATGCTGATGAGGCTTCTGATGAGAGGACATGGCGTCCAATAGAAATGCTAGATTTAAAGCATTTTTAAAGAGGCTATTGTAAAGTATGGAATGCATTTATATTTCTTTAAGCAAATGTTAAGTATCTGGGCTACCCAAAATAGACTTATTCCCCAAGATTGGAAGGTATTGGTGTCAGCTATGTTAGAAGCTGCTCAACGGTTGCGATGGTTATCTGGTGGAGAAATGAAACCACGAAGCTAGAACAATGGAATATAGCAGGGGAAATAGATGCTGTTAAAGATCAATTGCTTGGTGAAGAGTATTGTGCTAATTTTGAGAACAAATTCCATCTGACGGTATCATAGTTGAACAATGTCATGTTGCATCATTAAGAGTGTAGGACATAGTTGAGAAGCCGGAAAAAAACATTCACCTCTTTTACTAAGGTAGTACAAGGCCCTGCAGAAGCCTTCACTGAACTCTTACAGACATCATGTTCAGCTGTAAATAGAGCCATATCAGACAATGAGACTAGACAAGTTTTCATACAGACCTTGGTGTATGAGAATGCAAATACTGAATGTAAGAGAGCACATAGACCATTAAAAACACA
Source organism: Pachyuromys duprasi (assembly GCA_028658305.1). Classification (NCBI taxonomy): domain Eukaryota; kingdom Metazoa; phylum Chordata; class Mammalia; order Rodentia; family Muridae; genus Pachyuromys; species Pachyuromys duprasi. The sequence goes on from JAQQSO010002887.1 coordinate 4,125, forward strand.
AGAAGCCCCAATAGATGAATGGATAAGACAGACAACTGATATTCCCTCTCAGGAGCATCATGCCAATATTACAGGACAAGCCATAGCTAGAAGGCTCAGAATTCAAAATGCTCAGTGCTTTAACTGTGGTGAATTTGGCCATTTACAAAAAAAGAAAAGAAAAGGGGGGAAAAAAAGGGATGTTAAATGCTTTGGAGCTCAAAATAGGAGATACTTTAACTCTGAAGAGTACAGTACATTTCCTCAGAGATGGAACCAAGCAGTAAGGAAAAGTGTTGGTCTAAAGGTTGCCATTTCAAGAGGGACATACAAGGTAACCTCTTGCCATTGGAAAACGAACGGAGGGGCCTGTCAGCTCTAGGCCCCGCAGCAAACAACATGAGCAGCCTTCCAGGAGATAAAGGGCAGGCAGGAAAACCAAACTGAGAATCTCAGATTTGACACATGCTTTTGAAGGTAGGGAAGCTTTGAATCTGGCTACAGATAAACCTCTTAACCTATCCCCAAGAGTTGAATGTTATAAATGAACCACAGGTGTTTATGGTCCTTTGCCTTCAGTGACAGTTGGGATGGTCCTGGGAAGAAGTGGATTAACTTCTCAAGGATTTATTGAGCATCCAAGTATTGTAGATGGGGATTGCAAGGAAGAAATTAAAATCATGGCATATGTAAACAAAAGAACAGGGACGTTTGGAAATACTGGAGAACTCGTGTTCTGGCAAATAGTGGTTAACAATCAGAGACCCACATTAATGGTACAAATGTACAGTGTTGAAATATGAGGTTTGGTAGATACAGGAGCTGGTATCAGTATCCTTTTCCAAAAACCTTAGAATCCAAAATGGCCACTTCAGAAGGTTTATACACAGTTTATAGAAGCTGGCAAGTTATCTCAAATAAGACAAAGTGTTTGGTGGATTACGTATGTAGAAACAGAATGGCAAACAGGGAATTTGAGACCTTATGGCTGCCATACCCATAAATTTATGGGGAAGGGATCTTTTACAACAAGGAGGTACTCAAATTAATATTTCTGCAATCCCAGAGACAGCAAATGATGAGATGAGGGGGTGAAATGGTAGATACTACTGGGGAAGGTATTGATATGTGTAATTAAGAACAATCAAAAACTGTGTCCGCCATGTAAGCACAGAACATCACAGGGATTGAGTTTCCAGATATATAAGAGGGGCCACCAACTGCTTTGCCTATCGAATAGACCTGTGTGGCAATAGCAGTGGCCCATAACAAAAGAAAAATTGCAGGCACGTGAACAACTGGTACAAGAGCAGCTGGAGGCTCAACATATAGAAGAGTACGTGGAACTCCCTTTTGTTGTAAAAAAAAAAAAATCAGGAAAATAGAGGATGGTAACGGATTTAAGGGCGATGAATAGAGACCCATTCAACCAATGGATCCTTTACAACCTGGAATTCCTTTACCTTCTTTGTTACCTAGATCTTGGCTTATAATAATAATTGATATAAAAGATTGCTTTTTCACAATACCCTTGCATGAGCAGGATAGGGAAAGGTTTGCTTTCTCAGTACCTACTCTGAACAATAGTCCAATAAAGAGATACCACTAGAGGGTGTTGCCACAGGGAATGTTAAATGGTCCAACTTTATGTTAATATTTTGTGCAACAACTGTTAGAAATCATTTGTAAGTAATTTCCTGGATCTATCATTTATCAGTACATGGATGATGTTTTTCTTGGCTCATTCTAATTCAGATATTTTAGAAAAACGTTTAAGAAAACACAAAGAATTCTGCTATGCTGGAGGTTACAGATTGCTCCAGAAAAAAAAAATACGAAGAGGAGATTCACTTAACTATTTGGATTATAACATAAGCCAAAAAGAATTCAACCACAAAAGGAACAGATCCATAGGGACCAAAGATTTTCAAAAAGTAATGGGAGATACAAACGAGGCCTCCAATTGGATTAAGTACTTATTAGTTAAATAATTTGTTTCAAACATTACAAGGAGATACAGATTTAAACAGTCTAAGATGTTTGACAGCTGAAGCAGAAAAAGAGTTAATTCTGGTAGAACAAAGACTGCAAGATATATATGTGGATAGAATTGATCCTAAACTTGATTGTGTTTTAGTCTTTTTGCCTTCAACTCATTTTCCTATTGGGCTCATTATACAAACGGAAGATAGTATTATGAAGTGGATTTTCTTAGCATATAAACAAAGTAAAAAATTAAAGATGTACATAGAAAAGATTTCTGAATTAATAATAAAAGGTAGAACAAGACTACATCAATTGTCAGGAATGGACCCATCTGAAATTGCAATGCCCCTTACTAATTCTGAGATTATGTCATTGTGGGTAATCAGTGAAGACTGGCAAAGAGCTTGTAGTAACTATTAAGGAGAATGTAATAACTAATACACTAAAGGCACATATATACAGTTTATGAAAGGAACTAATTGGATTCTTCCACATATTGTGAAAGGAACACCAATTCCTGAGGCACCTACATTCTATAGTCATGCAAAGAAGATGGGAATGGCAGGATATAAGGCAAACAAAATGAGCAAGGTAATCAAAAGCCCATATCTCAGTTTAAAAATCAGAAGTATATGCAATCCTTATGGTATTATTAGATTTTCCTGAATCTCTTAATGTAATCACTGACTCTTAATATACATAAAGAGTTGTTTTGCATATAGAAACTGCTGAATTTATTTCTGACAACTCAGAATTGACTCTGTTATTTATGTAATTGCATCAGGCCATTGGAAGTATAAACTATCTAGTATATGTTATTCATATCTGGTCTCATACAGGGTTGACAATTCTGTTGGCACAAGAAAATTGATCAATTACTAATAAGAAATGTGTTAAAGCCTCAAATTTTCATGAAAAAAAATGTTAACAGTAAGGGTTTAAAGGAAAATTCTCTATAACTTGGCAACAAGCCAAAGAAATAATAATAATAATAACAAAAAGCCCAACATCTTTTCTGTGTAACCGAACTCCATTACCTGTAGAAAGTAACCCTAAATGTCCCAAAAGAAATGAAATCTGGCAGATGGATGTGTTTCATTTTTGCAGAATTTGGAAAACAAAAGTATGTACACCATACCATATATACATACTCAGGGCTTCAATGGACAACAGCTTTAAGTTCTGAAAAGGCTGATTGTGTAATGGTGAGCATGGGGATACCCGCACAAATCAAGACTGTCAATGATCCTACGTATGTATCCAGTAAAATGAAGCAATTCCTTTTTATATTATAATATAAAGCACATTACTAGTCTATCACACAATCCTACAGGACAGGCAGTTGTAGAAAGAACCAATCGTACTTTAAAAGAGATGATGCAAGGACTACTCATGGAGATGGTCTGAAACCCCTGCACAGAGGTAGCCTATGGCAGTTGAATATCCAAGCAGGCTCCATAGTAATGGGGACAGGGACTGTCTCTGACATGAACTGATTGGCCTGCTCTTTGATCACCTCCCCGTGAGGGGCGAGCAGCCTTACCAGGCCACAGAAGCCACTCCTGAGGAGACCTGATAGACCAGGATCAGAGGGAAGGGGAGGAGGACCTCCCTTATCAGTGAACTGGGAGAGGGACACGGGTGGGGAAGACAGAGGGTGGGATTGGGAGGGGAGAAGGGAGGGAGGTACAGGGGGGATACAAAGTGAATAAACTGTAATTAATAAAAATTTTAAATAAAATGAATTAAAAGTAAAAAAAAATAAGAGATGCTTATTAAACAAAAAGGCAGAGTAAAGACTCCCAGGGACAGGTTAAATAATGCTTTGTTAACTCTCAAAAGGAACAGTGGCAGCTGAGAGACACTGGGTTATAGAAAAAAACTGTAGAACTAAATTAACCCATTTACCATAAGGACGTATTGACAGCAGAATAAAAAACTACCATAGTTTGAGATGGGAACGTGGTTATGTTTATGTATCTACAGGGAATGAAAAAAATCTGATTGCCAACAAAACTTATAAAGATTAGTTTGACCAGGAAAGACCTCCTACTATCTAGGACTTGAAGGTCTTCGAATGGTAAATGAATTTTATTGTCTACCTGGTCCTCGTGATGCAAAAATGTAACTATAATATTTTCTTTGAAAGTTTATTTTCAGAGCAAAAGAACAGATAACAATAAAGATAAGCAAGCAGCCCAGGTGATTTAGCCCAGGCTACCTCAGTTATGGTTTCCTCAAGAATCTATACCCAAGTCATCTTCCAAAGGGCTAGTCCAAATGATCAATAACACAGAGACAAGACAGAAAACACAGAGACTAGACAGAAAATTCAGACTAGACAGAAAACTCAGAGACTAAATGGAAAACACAGAAACTGGATAAAAATTACGGCTACTGGACAGGAAAAGATGTGGCTACCTTTTCTAGTGCTTGGCCAGTATTCTAATTTTAAGGGCAGAAATATGCTTTTCCCCCGGACAACAAAAGGTAATTTTAAGGACACAATGCTCCTATTCCCAAGCGGTGGGGTGGATATCCTTGGATATTTGATGAGTTATTGATTGGCCATGGTAAGGGAGAAAACAAAGTAAACATTAAAATCAGGGATCTCTTCCCCCCCCCCCTCTATTTTTCTTTTTCTCTTATCTTTCTCTCTTAGCTAGTGTGAGGGGAAAGAAAAGGAAAAAAGGAAACGATTTTTAAAAAGCAGAGGGATATCGGATTATAAATGTAGAATAAAATGTAGATTGTTGAATCTACTTGTGTCAAATACTATGTATTGGTATGGCTTATTGCACACTGATAAAAGTTAAGGTTGCTTCATTCAGCCTTTGCTTAATCTCATTTGAAAATGTGGGGGTAAAATTCTAGTCGTGTGAAAGCTAACTATTGCAAATTCTTCAGGATGATTAGATATGCAAATTAATAGTTAGTCACCTATAAACAAGCTCACTTGTAGTCTTGTTGGATAATAGTTTAATTAATTAAAGAAATAAACTTTATTTAGTCACATATATGTTTTCAAGGTTAAGTAGACAGTACATGGATAGAAACAAGTAATGTTGCTCTATAGATAGATCAATAGATAGACTTCAAACACTTCAGAAATCTACCAAATATGGCACTTAAAGATATTTTAATAATAAAAGGCTTTTCTGACAAAGAGATACATTTGCTCCTGGCCACACCTCTAATCCACTTCAAAGAAGATGATGGCATGAAAGAAAAAATGTGGCAAGACAGCCACTGGAGAAAAAAACAAAACTGTCCTTCAGCTGCTCATAACAGGCTGTGTGAGCAAAGTGTGAACAAGCAGGACACTGAAAAATTGACTGTCCAACTTTGCAGAGACTGAGTGGTCAGCCCTTCAAAATTCCTGTTTCACAGAGAAGCCTGTCAGATATTCCGGGCCCGTAAGCTGAAGATTAGATACCCCAATGACACAGAGAAGCCTTTAGTGACTGTCCAAGCAGTCAACTGTCTCTGTCATTTTTATAGTTCTGGAAGCTGTTTGCTCTGTTTCCTATATACTTATGTATTTCCTTCTAAAGTCTCTAATGAGGTTGAAGACTATACAGTCATAGTTTTGCTACAATTAAGCTTAAGGCAGTGGTTTATGTCTAAAAAAGGGATGTTTTAAGGTCTATATAGATGTTTTTAGGTTGATAGATACAGAATATGATAAGAAAGTGATTTCAGTACAGAACTTAGGACTCAACAGGATAGGACAGACTGTAGAATACTTTTTCCAAGATTGCCAAATACAAATGGACTGGACATTGTAAATGTAATTCTTTTTTTTAGAATGATTATTAATGTTTAATGTTGATTCTTGTGATTTTTAATACATATTAAGTGGAAGTAATTATTCAATTAATATTAATTAATGCTGATTGTTAATTGAGCTAAAATTATTTCTGAACCCACTATTTTATAAATAAATGGACACAGAAACCTGTTAGATTTTTAAAAGCCTTGGAGCTGGGCAGATCACTCCCCTGAGCTCCCCAGCCAGAATCTCCATAAACACTTGCACCGTTTTTCCACCTGGACTGCTTCTGCATCATCAGGCCAGTCCTCAGAGCAAGCTGCTCTCGGCCACTTGCTTTTTGTTCACGCTAAGCCACGGCCTTTTTTCCTTTTTCCTCCTTCCTCCCTTCTCTCTTGTGGTTCTTCTGCCACTCCGAAGCTCACATACCTTGGCTCTGTCTACTTCTCTTCTGCCTAGTCCAGGCTGTAGGCAACTTTATTCAGCCCATGAATGTAGTTCTTACTTGATAATTCTCATAACTCTTGTTGTGTACAGTTTATTAATGTTAGAGGAAAAGCCATTTTTTAAAACAAAAAGGGGGAAATGTTGTAGACATTTTGTTTTATTATAGGTAAACATGTTTTTGTTATAATCCCAAGTGGGGGAATATTAGTTTGTCCACACCTGTTAATTGTCTTGTGTGGAGTGTGGTTCTTTGCCAGCTGGAATTAGTTAAATTCTGAGGACTTTACGAGGTATAGATATGATAGCCCAAGAGGCAGAAAGATGGTGGCTTGGAGTAGAAGAGTACTGCTTGCTGTGCTTGTTGGTTTGCTGGCTACTTTGACTTCTGGATACCCTCATAATGGACATTGGTATTGCCCCCAAAAAGAATACTACAACCCTACCCAGCAGGAAGAAGTAAAGAGGACTATCTCACCTTTCTCTTACAACCTTCTTTTTCACGTGCCCTAAGTTGGGGGGTGGGGGGTTAGAAGAGAGTTATAAGCCTTGAGGAACCCCTAAATAAAATAGCATTTGGAAAACTAGTGCTTATAATTTTGTAGCTAAATTTTTTTTGTCTCTTATTCTTTCCTCTTCCTCTCACATTTGTTAAGGGACGCATGTTTGGGGGAGCACTAGAGAGGAGACACAGGTATCATAAAAGAGGAAATGTGGAAAATGGGGCTTTAACTGGAGATAAATGAACAAGGATAATATAGAGATAAGAATCTCCACTCTCCACTCATTCAGTATAGTGCTTGAAGTCTTAGAACAATAAGGAAGAAATAAGAGTGTTACAAACAGGAAATGAAGAAATCAAATTATTCCTATTTACATAAGATATGATATTATATTTAAAATACCCTAAGGACTCTACTTGAAAACTGATGAACAATTCTAAAATTCATATACAAGTCCAAAAGACTATAAATAGCCAAAGTTATCCTAATAAGAATAGCAATACTGAACAAAGATATAACAATACATAGTTACAAACTATACTTCAGAGTCATAGCAACCAAGTAAGTATGACACTCTTAAGAAAACAAACACTTAGAACAAGGGACTAGAAGAACCAGAACTAACAGGACTAAGCCCATGAAGTAGCTCCTGATCTTTTGAGTTGATATTTTTATCCTCACACGTTGCTGAATCTGTGCATTCACACGGGATTAATATCCAGAATATATAAAAAAACTCTAGAAAAAGAAAGACAACACCAAAAGTATAAATAATACAACAAACAAATGGAAAAATGAATTGAGAGTTCTCCAAAGAATAGGAGGTGCCCAACAAGTACACACACACACACACACACACACACAAAAGTTCAACATCCTTCATCACAATAAAAATAAATCAAGAACAGCAAAGATGGCTCCCTGATGGCTAAATGCCATAGCTCTGAAAGATTGTAAGGACTGCTGGGAGAGACGTGATATCAACAGTCTTACCAGCTGTGAACCCTGTTAGATGGCATAGTGAGTGGCTTGGCAAGACAGAGCCAGGGGTGCAAAAGTGGCCTTCTATTTAGAGTTAATATTCCAGCACAAACTGGGGAGTAGGACAGAGCTCTCAGCACTAGCTGAAGTGCTGTTAGCAGCTGGTGGAGGGAGAGCACTGTCTGAGGAGCCACAGTCCCTCCCGTCTTGCCAATGCCCCAGTGGCTCACCCCACATTGACCCATTTACAGGAAGCACTAAGCAGACTCGGCAGATGATAAAAATATTTCAAAAAGAGAACATGAACTGGGAGGGGAACTTGGAGGGTTCCGGGAGGACTAGGAGGAAAGCAGTGGGAGCTGCGATCAAAGGATGTTGCATACATGTATGACATTCTCACAGAATAAGTAAAAATATTAGACTTTTAAAAAACTCTGCTGAGACTCTCTCATTCCAGTCAGAATGGCTATTAGGACACAAACAACCAATGATGCTGATGTTGGGAGAGAAATGGAACCCTTTATTTGGTGTTGGTGTGAATGTAAATTAATCCATCTAGTACCCCAAGTAACTAAAAATAGAATTATCATGTTATACAAACCTTTACAACTCTCTGAAGTATAGACATGGAGGAGCCAAAGTTACCATACACTAGAGATAAGTATGTATCTATGTCTAATTTCAGTATTAACTATTCACATTTTCCAACTTACACAAAAAGCCCAGCTGCTCATCATGTGACAAATGGATAGAGAAAATTCCATGTGTGCATATAATGAAGCATTTGTCAGCCATAAAGAATAAGGAAATATTGTCATTTGCCAGAAAATTAATAGAACTAGTGACAATTCTATGAAGCAAAATAAACCATACTCAGAAAACAAATAGAATGTTTTATTTCAAATACGTCGTCTACATGTTTTTAAAGGCATCAATATAGATGTGAAGCTATTTAGAAAAAATCAAGTACCATGGAGAAGATGAAAGAGGAACAAGAAGGATCCTGGAGAGATAAATATGACTGAAGTTTTATATATTTTTGCTTATTCATGTATTTGTAAATAGTATCATAATGAAAGTATTTTATGAAACTAACAGGTGCTGATATAATTTAAAAGTACATGCCCCAACATTGTATAGACATAAATTTACAACTATCTTCCTGTTGAATTGATCTCTTGATTATTATGTCATGACCTTCTTTATCGTTTTTAGTTTTTGTCTACTTTTTTCACACACATGCATGCATGCACACACACATATATATTCCTACTTACTACTATTTGCTATTATTTACATATATTTACATTTTTACATATATTCCTACTTACTACTTACTATTACTTACATTTTATATGTGTGGTGTGTGTGTGTGTGTGTGTGTGTGTGTGTGTGTGTGTTTTATGACATTAATTGAAGTGTAAAGACCTACCCACTCTGAATGTCACATTCCCTACCTGGCATCCTAGACTATGTACGTGAAGAAAGTGAGCTGAGTCATGATATGAATCCATTGATCAACACTTCTAATTCTGACTCAATATGTGGCTAACTGCCTCAAATTCCTTCCACTGTCTTTCTTGCTATAAATGACTATCATTTGAGCTCTGAGCTAATAAACCCTTCTTACCTAAGTTGCTTTGGTCAAGCTATTTTCATTACAGTAACAGAAGACAAATTAAGATACTTGGTTGGCAGTTTGCTACAGATTTGGAGTACTTAATTCCAAGGGTTTCCCTGAGAAATCTATCGCTGTTAGTGGAGATAGTCTTGTTTTATTTTTAATTAATTTATTTTTATATCAATCACAGGTTAGGTACTTTGCATCCCAGGCGTAGCCCCCTCCCTCATTCCCTCCTACCCTCCCACTCCCTTCCTCATCTTCCTCCTCCCCACCCCCTCCAAGTCCACCAACAGGGGAGGACCTCCTCCCCTTCCATCCAACCCCAGCTCATCCTGTCTCCTCAGGGCTGGCTACAATGTCCTCCCCTGGGATCTAGCCAGTCTATCACTCCCCGGCTTGTATGGGGGAGGGTCAAAGAGTCAGCCATCAAGTTCATGACTGAAACAGTCCCTGTTTCCCTCACTAGGGTCTTCAGTCCGACACCGAGCTATCATGGGCCCCATCTGAGCGGGGGTTCCAGGCCACATCCACACATGGTCCTTGATTGTAGAAACCATCTCATACAAGACCCCTGTGCCCTGCTCAGTTTGGTC
>JAQQSO010002888.1:0-14006 GCA_028658305.1 Pachyuromys duprasi
GTCTACCTTCATGTGTTACTTGACCCTTTTCCCTTGCTGCCTTTAATATTTTTTCTTTGTTTTGTAGGTTTAGTGGTTTGACTATGATGTGACGAGAGGTCTTTCTTTTCTGGTCTAGTCTATTTGGTGTTCTGTAGGCTTCTTGTATGTTGATGGACATTTCTTTTTTTAAGTTGGGAAAATTTTCTTCTATGATTTTCTTAAAAATATTTTCCGGTCCTTGGAGCCTGGAGTCTTCTTTTTCATCTATTCCAATTATTCTTAGGTTCCGTGTTTTGCTTTTGCCCTCAGTGTGTGCTCTGGTTAAGATGGTCCCAGGATCCTCTCAGCTGTGGGTTGAGGTAGAACTCGGGTCCCTTCCAGATCCGCTGGCGGACTCACACACTGACTGAGTTTTTCCTTGCAGAAGCATTTGGCGCGCCCCTGCAGTGTTGGGACTGGTCAAAAGGGTCCCTCAATCCACTCAGTCTGGGGTGGTTCCGGATAAACGGTCTGAGCCTGCCGCACACCCGTGGGTTGAAGCAGAACCCGGGTGCAGTGTGAGCTCTCAGGGTGCAGTTCAGTGAAAACAGCACCCAGTTCCTCCTGAGACTGCCCGCGAGACTGTGTGATCCAGTCTATAATGGCGGGTGTGGGCACCCAGCGTGGCTGCTCATTCAGATCAGAGCTGTGTGTTGCTGGTCACTGGGAAATTTTTCCAGGTAATAACTGGGTGTCCCTAGGGTTTTCCCACTTGATTTTCTCACTGTAGGCACTCACAATGCTGGCGTTTTAGGTCCCAGAGTTCAGTCTCCTGGTTGCTGTGTTGTTTCTGTTCTCCTACTCCTCAGACACAGTGTTCTCTCGTGGCAGCCATCTTGGATCTCTTTAAGTTACTTTTTAAATGAAATTAAACATCAATTTTTGACTGTCAAATGTGTTTCTTCATGTCAAAAATTAATATTGGTAATATAGCTTTTAAACACAAAAACTAGAAATTTCTGAGTCAATGTAAATGTTACTGAGTGATAAATGTAAATGTCACTGGCTGATAAATGTGACAGAAATTCTACTACTATGAAATTAACATAAGAAGAATTTCATTTCTACGACTCTTTTTGCAGTTTCTTTCACCTCTTTGTTCCTGAGGCTGTAAATCATTGGGTTTAACATGGGAATCACCAGTGAATAGAACACAGACACCACCTTCTCTTGTTCTACAGAATACTGGGAACTTGGCTGAATGTAGTTAAAGTTTAAGGTACCATAGAATATAGTTACAGCAGTCAGATGAGAAGCACAGGTGGAGAAGGCTTTCTGTCTTCCCGAAGCTGAGCGGATTCTCAAAATGGCCACAGCAATGAATGAGTAGGATATGGCCACAATCAAGAGAGTGCCAATAGCAATAACTCCAGAGAACAACAAGAGCAAAAACTGATTCATGGAGGTATCAGAACATGACAGTATAAGCAGCGATGGTATGTCACAGAAGAAGTGACCTACTACATTAGGCCCACAAAAAGACAGCTTACTCAAAGTTACGGTATGTGTCAAAGAGTTAATAGTTCCACCTATGAATGACCCAATAACCAGGATGGTACACTTTCCCTGAGACATGACCACGGTATATAGCAATGGGTTGACAATAGCCACATAACGGTCATAAGCCATCACTGATAGCAAGAAGCCTTCTGTAGTAATGAACACTCCAAAAAACAAATGTTGCACAATGCAGGCAGTGAAGGAGATTTTTTCTGTCACTACCAAGAAACTAATCAACATTTTAGGTGCAATGACTGATGAATAACAGGCATCTACAAATGAAAGACAGCTGAGGAAACAGTACATGGGAGTGTGGAGTTTGGGAGTGATGCCAATTAAGAGAACCATGCCCAGATTCCCTACCAAAGTTACTGCATAAACCATCAGGAATAAAACAAAGAACATTGTCTTCAGTTTGGCTTGATCATTCAATCCCAAAAAATGAACTCAGTAACAAATGTACAATTCTCAGAAGCCATTCCGATTTTTCAAACCTGAGGAGGGAAATACAAGAGTTTAGAGTATATATGGAAGAATGCAGTATTTACTAAGTTCAGGCAGAGATATCATCCACTGTTTAATAATACCTAAATAATAAATTAATGTTATGTTCATTGACCAACACTTCTTTTGAAAATATTAAAGCGGAGGTGATGTGAAGAAGAAACTGGAAAAACAAGTATGTGGATACCGCCGAGGAGGCAAGGAAGATCAACACAGAAGGAAGAGGGGGATGAGGGTCAAACAATCTCTCCAAAGCCTCAAGAATCCATATTATGTTTTAACTTTTCACTTTTATTTATTCATGTTACAACCCAGTCATAACCCCCTCCTTCTTCTCCTCTTCCCATATTCCCTCCTTGTTTTCCCTTTTCTCCCTTCCCTACTCCTCAGAGAAGGGGAGCTCCTAACAACTACCCCAGCATATATAATTGTATCAGGACTGAGCACATCATCTTGCCCTGTGGCCTGGAGAAGTATATTATGTTACACTTACCTAAAATTTTAAAAGATACATATAATATTCTGACTAGGACTGACAAGAACCATGTACTAATAAAATTTCGAGTTCTAGACATAAGATTCCTCCTTTTGGTTATGGTACTTCAAAAGATTCCAAAAAAGTTTTATAGAGACTATTGTTATTACCCCTTACTGCCTCTAAGATGAAGATATCACACACATGGGACACAGGACAAGCTTCATATAGTCTAAAATCCTCTTTCCTCAGGTCTAGCTTCAGTAGCACAAGAGTTTTCTATGCAAGCTGTCAAGGGAGGGAATCAATAAATAGTAAGCAGTACAGAGCTGTGACACCTATGATCCACAGCAATGACCACTATGGCAAAGAGAGTCATAAAAGTTCAACAGTGGCATGCACGTGTTTGCAATAACTATGAAAAGTCTAAGAAGACTTAAGGCCAACTCAATAGGAAGGAGTCAGTGCATACTGAATACTAGACACCTAGTCAGCTTCACTGGGCCTGTTGGGTCATGGATGTTAGAGAATAATATAGTACAGCCACACTGATAAACCAGAATAATCCCTCAATACATTCTGTATCTTAATCTTATAACCATATATAAATATAGCTCATCAAAAAAAACGTCTGTTTGTACAGCAAATGGAGACCAACAGATTGTGGGTATACAGCTCCAGTGAATATTCTATATAAAAGGTACCACATCCATGTTCAGGGAACAATGCAGAAGAGGGTGTGGAAAGATGTAAGAGTCGGATACCAGAAAGTTTGCTGTGGAACAGTATCTTCATGAAATGTGTATAAACAAGACAAGTAACAATTGTAACCTCAGTGTATATGTTGACATGGAAAGAGGAAATCTTCAAGGGTCAAATTCAGTCATAAAACAAAACAAAGAAACAAACAAAAACACAGGCAAGTCATGACAGCTGGGATAATTAATTGTCCTCTTCCAAGGGAAGTGCACACTGAAAGTTATACAATATAAAGTGGTTAATCCTGAAACCATATGCAAAAAATACACTCAGAAATGTATCTATCTATCTATCTATCTATCTATCTATCTATCTATCTATCTATCTCTCTCTCTCTCTCATACACACACACACAATTCAACAATAAAAAGTGTTTCAATTTGATTATGACGGGGGACATGGAAAGGACTACAGTCAGGAAATAGAAGGGTAGTCATGATTTAAATATATCTTAAAATGTTAAAATAAATAAAGAAAAAATTAACATGATTAGGACTCCGACTCTTAATGTCTTTTAACAATTATTTTACCCTGTTTTGTATTTGTAATATTATGGGTAATCGGTGCTACTTAATTCTTATAAATAAAAATCTTATGTTAAATTAAGAAAGGAAATACTGGGAAATTTGATACTTTGACTTTCAATTTTCAGTATGCATGCTGATTTTTTTTGTAAGAAAATACATAGAAATATTTTTCGGTGTCAAAAGTTTCTCTGCAGCTCTGAAGTGCCTTTCTTTAGAGAAAGATGATATTCCCAGAAGGTATTCTGACTGTGATTGGAAGGATGTTGTACTTTTAAGTCCAAGCTTTCAGTGAACCATGATTTTGAATATAGAATACTAGCAGAGACAGTGACCAGAGTCTTTAAAAATATAGGCCACTCACGTACCCTCAGATAACGAAGAGAGAGGTGGGAGCACACAAGTAGAAGGCCAGACATCTTGTTTCAGAGCAAAAGCTTCAAAAAAGCTTCAGACTTCAATGTAAAGATTTAGAAGAAACATAATTTACCTTTATATTTCTGTTTACTATTGAAATATAAATGAGTTAATGAGAAAAATCTAACTTCAGCTGTACTACTGAACAGCTAATTATTGATGATACAGTCACATAATTTGCAAAAATTATAAAGTGGACCGGGTAACAGAGAAACAGACACAATACTCCTCAAAAGTACAGACCACTCACCTGTTTTAAGATAATGGAAAGAGAAGGGGATCACATAACCATGAAAGGATAGATGTGTTGTTTCAAAGCAAAAGCTCATATTTCATGGATATAAGTATTTAGAGTAAATATGATTTACATTTATATTTGTTTTTACTATTGGCATATAAATGTTTGCATAAATAATGTTTTCATAAAAATATTTGTGATATATCACGTTCTAATTATGTGTCATATTTTTATAGACATGAAAGTTACCATTTTAAGTGTATATAATTGGAATTAGCAAATGACTTGCTTTTCTTGTTTAATTAAGACCCCATCACAAATAGTTAAGTTCAGTTATTCAATGTTGATTAAATTTATTTTTATGCATTTTTTCCAATGAATGAAATAGAACTTGCTTTCATCTACCTACATCTGTTTTAATCATCCACATTGTATTTGTAGACAAAAGAATGAAGAGATAAAATAAATGACAAATTGTTAATCTTTATGTCAGTTTTAATAATTTAATTTACTAAATATACTTGAATTGTAATAAAGAGAGATGGGTTGACATTATCCTACGCTGGGATTTCAACATGTTGCTATAACTTTTGTTTTGCATTTGTGTATCCATTCATGTTTTCTCACTTTTGCAACAGTTACATAATAAGTGCCAAATTGGTACAAATAATAATATAGATAGGTCATTCAGAAATATATACTTAGACAAAACCTATGTGAGCATTTTTGTTTATTTACCTTGTTTTTGAAGGAAAGATAGTGGTCACCTAATAATAAAGTAAAATATGTTAATTTAACAAATTGCACTAACTTTGTTTAACTTTTTTGAGATGAAAATTAAGTAGAGTGAAAATCATCAGCTTATATTTTTGATAAATTATTAAGCTGTACCATATGATTTTTAAAATTTTGTTCTTTGAAAAAGATATAATAAAAATATATAAGACTTATCAATATATATATATTTTAATTTTTTATTAATTGTTTATTACAGTTTATTCACTTTGTATCCCAACTGTGGCCCTCTCCCCCATATCCTCCCTATCCCACCCTTTCTCCCTCTTCTCCCTGTATACCTCTCCCCTAGTCCACTGAGAGGAGAGGTCCTCCTCTCCTTCCATGTGACCCTGGCCTATCAGGTCTCATCAGGAGTGGCTACATTGTCTTCTTCTGCGGCCTGGCAAGTCACAATATCTTTATAATATTAAAATTGAACTTACCAAACAAGCACATTTAAAATTTCCAAAACAACACTCAGTAAGTACAAACAGATGATTAAATTGTATGAAATAAGTAAACATTTTTCACTTAAATTTTCAGGTTTTGAGTTAGTGCCAGACAAAGCTATAAAAAAGGCAGCATGACTAGTTAACCTTCCCTACCAGGATAGGCAGCAGCTGGATTTCCAACACATTAGAGGGTTGTATACAGAGACTTCTCTTTTAACTTTCTGAATCATCTTTAGAACAGTAATGAAAGGACTTTTTTTTAGAGGAAGTCTATCATGATACATGGTTATAATTCACAAGCACATTTAAATAAGCAGTGTTCAAAATATAATATAATTTGAAATAAAATAAATAAAATAAAATATAATTTGAAAATTTAATTGTATGGTTTATTATTGAGTTTGAAGCATCTTATACTATATTAAAAGTGAATTAATATATTTAAACATCAATTTAATGACTTCTTATATTCAAATTAACATATGGCTGCATCAGATAAAGATACACTCTAAATACTATATTTAACATGAAATAATCCAAATAATGAGAGAAATTTTACAATACAAATGTAAGTTGCCTATCAGGCACGGTGGTGCACACCTGCAATGCCAGAACTCTGGAAAGCAGATTAAAGCCAACGTGGTCTACACAGAGAGACCAGGACAGCCAGGACTACACAGAGAAATCCTCTCTTTGAATAAATAAATAAATAAATAAATAAATAAATAAATAGATAGATAGATAGATAAATAAATAAATAAATAAATAAATGTGTAACTTACTAAATATTAATTTATAGGTTAAACTTTAAAGACACTTGACCTTTCTTCGTGATTTTCCCCTCACTAAAAATAAATTGCTGTTAATTATATGGCATTTAAATTATTGAATATATCAGAGTATGTAACTGAAGTCGGCCAAAGGTAAAATATTGAAAAAGGTAAGTCAATACACAACAAACAAATGACACAAAAATAGATGAATAAAATTTAGCACATTCTACTCTAACAGAACAAACTTGGTAAGAGGATCTTGGGCATATATATGCTCCATCAATGTCTGGTGAGCCCTTGCATGTGGGCTGGCAGATAAAAACCTTAAGAAATACTCCATTCTCAAGGGACATCGTGATTTCCCATGACGCGAATATTTCCCAACGTGTATAATCAACTCCAGATCTATAACGAACAAAATACATAGCATTTTGAACCCACTAAAATGTTATAGAAACAATAATTGGAAACCATTGTGGCTGAGGTGTCACCTCAGTGACGTAAGGTGAGATGTTACTGGAATTACACCACTGGCGTTTCTGTACGTAAACACAAGGTGAGACACATAACAAGTATTTCTACCTTAAAACTTCTTTGAAAACAACAGATATTTTCTCTGTTGCTGTCTCTCTCACACACCTCATAGAAATATACACATAAATTTCCAGAATCTGAAGGTGGCGAAATATTTAAAGACGCAGAAATTTGGATAACTGGAGTGTTCTGACCTCGATAGGGTAGCTGTGATGTACATGGTACATAAGCACCTTACAAACAGAAGCCGGAACAAATCCCAACAAACAGAAGGGAGTGAGCAGGGCATGGTGTCCTGTGTGCACCCGGGGCTGTATTTTCGACTGATAGCTGTGCGAAAAAGATATCCAATAGTCCCTTGTAGGTTGGCCATACTTCAGTGCAGGCCACACATTAAGGGATGTGCATGTGTGTGAGTTTGTGTGTATGTGTTTGTGTGTTTGTCTGTATTTAGGCAACATGTATTGGACTTGCTTTTTCTCCATTAATTAATTTTTATTCACTTTACATCTTGATCACAGCACCTCCTCTTTTCCTCCTAGTCTCATCTCACACACATCCCCCCTCTTCTCCCCATTTCCATTCCTTAGAGAAGGGGGACGTCCCCCATCAGTATCAACTCGCCCTAGTACATTACGTCTCTTTCTAGGTGAGTTTTCTTCCACTGAAGTTAGAAAAGGCACAGGGGGTCTAGTACCAGTCTGTGCATGCTCTGGTTGGTGGTTTAGTCTCTGTGAGCCCCCATGGGCCCAGGGTTGTTGACTCTGTAGGTCTTCTTATGGAGTCCTTGAAACCTCCTGTACCCTCAATTCCCCTACTCTTCCATAAACTCCCCGAGGTCTGTTTATGTAGCTGTGGGTCTCTGCATCTGTTTCCATCAGCTGCTGGTGAAAGCTCTCAGAGGAGTTAGGCTAGGCCCCTGTGTACGAGCACAGCAGAGCAACATTGACAGTGTCAGGGTTCGGTTCTCTTCCATGCCATGTGAATCAAGTAGGGCCAGACTTTGGATGGCCATTCCATCAATCTCTGCTCCAACTTTGTCCCTGCACATCTTATAGGAAGGGCAAATTTGGGGTCAAAGATTTTGTGGGTGGGTTGGTGTCCTTTTCCCTTTCCTGGAAGTCCTGCCTGGCTACAGGAGATAGAGACAGGTCAGTCTCCATATCCACCACTAAGAGTCCCAGCTAGAGTAACCCCCATAGACTTCCTGGGGCCTTCCTTTATACCAGGTCTCTGGCACATACCAGAGATGAACCCCCTGATTTCCATTCTCTCATCTCGACTTCTCTCCCTACTCCTCATCCCCACTATAGTATTCCTGGATGAAACTAGAAAATATCATTCTGAGTGAGGTAACCCCACACCAAAAATATATGCATAGTATACACTCACATATAATAAGATATTAGCAGCAAAGTACAGGATAATGATGCTACAGTCTACAGACAAAGGAAAATAAGTAACAAGGAAGGCCCAAGGGAGAATGCTTGGATCTCACTCAGAAAGGAAATAAAATAAGAATTAAGGTGGGTGGAGGAAGAGAACTGTGTAGCAGAGGGGATTGGAAGGTGGGGAGGGAGCAAAGACTTGATGTTTTTATTCTTTTAATTTATTTATTATTTATTATAATTTATTTACTTTGTATCCTGATTGTAGTCCCGTCCCTCATCTCCTCCCAGTCTCACCCTCCCTTCCACTTCTCCTCCTGTGCTTCTCCCCAAGGCCACTGATAGGGGAAGTTCTCCTTCCCTTCTATCTGACCCTAGCCTATCAGGTCTCATCAGTGCCATCTTCCTCTGTGGCCTGGCAAGGCTGCACCACCAAGGAGGAGGTCATCAAAGAGCTGGCCACTGAGTTCATGTCAGAGGAGACCCTGCTCCCCTTACTAGGAAACCCACATGGAGGAGGAGCTGCCCATTGGATATATCCTGGCAGGAGTGTTTAGGTCTCCTCCATGCATTGTTCTTGGCTAATACCTTAGTCTCTGAAGGACCTGCTGGACCCACATTTTTTGGCTTTGTTGTTCTCTTTGTGGAGCGCCTGTTCCTCCCAGGTCTGTCTATCTCCCCCTTTTTCCATAAGATTCCCTTCACTCTGCCCAAAGTTTGGCTATGAATCTCAGTATCTGTTTGATATTCTACTGGATAGAATCTTTCAGAAACACTCTGGGGAACCCTCCTTCATAGCTGGTGGGAATGTAAACTTGTACAACCACTTTGGAAATTAATCTGGTGCTTTCTCAGAAAATTAAGAATAGTGCTACCTCAAGATCCAGCTATACCACTCCTAGGCATATATCTGAAATATGTTCAAATATAAAACAAGGACATTTGCTTAACCATGTTTTTAGCAGCTTTATTCATAATAGCCAGAATCTGGAAACAACCTATATATATATATCTCGATTGAGGAATGGATATAGAAATTTTGGCACATTTACACAATGGAATACTACTCAGCAATTAAAAACAAGGAAATCACGAAATTTGCAAGCAAATGGACAGAACTAAAAAAGATCATCCTGAATGAGGTAACCCAGAAGCAGAAAGACACACATGGTATATATGCACTTGTAACCAGATATTAAACATATAATATATAATAAAAATACTAAAATCTGTAGTCCTGAAGAAACTAAACAACAAGTAAAACCCTAAGGAAGATGCTCAATCTTCATTTAAAAGGGCAAATGGGATAGATATCAGAAGAAAGAAAAGACAGGGAACAGTACAGGACTTGATGTTTTTAAGAAGATAAGAATATATTTGGTAGGAAAGGTAGAATAGATCTAGAGGAAGTTGTGGACAGTGATAAATGTGGTCCAGACATAAAAGAAAATAAGATAGTTAGAATATCCACTTATTATGAAAAAGAGCTGCAATGAACATACTTAAGCAAATGTCCTTGTTGTATGATTGAGCATAATTTGGATTGACCATATAATATAAAATAAACATAGTAAAATCAGTAATTCTAAAGAAGCTAAACAACAAAAGGATCCTAGGGAAGAGAGTTATTCCACATTCAGAAGGTCAAAGGTAGACAACAGAAGTGGGAGAAAACTGGGAACAGTCTTTGTCTTTGACAAAGATATCCTTTTTTGTTTTCTGTCATCTTTAATACCTGAGACAGATACAGATATAGATACAGATATAGATATAAAATTATATAAGATATATATATTCTTCTGGATATATATATTCTTTTTATTGGATCCTTGAGTGTGCAAATGGATGGTTCTCTGATTTTAATACCGTCTCTTGGGTTCTTTTTCTTTTCTTTGTCTTGTTTAATTCAATGTGATAGTGCTCAATACTATTTACATTTTTTTTCATTGAATATCCCAAGATCCAGGGATTTCACTCTAAGATTTGCAGCTAGGAAAGTTTGAATAAGGTATCAACAAAGCTTCAGGAGAACCTAGGACTACAGTGTACAAGAGAGCTTGAGACAACAGAATCAAGGTATAGGCGATTATCTTCTATTATGTGCTATTTCTTAATTCATTTGATCTTTATAAATATAAATAATTGACATTTGAAAGTAATAACTACATGAAAGCTTATAAAACTGTTGAATCAGAGAGAAACAAAAAGATTTCAACATAACATTATTAGAAGAAATAAATTATCTGAGCCCAAATATGTAAAAACATCATGTAAGATTTTTAAATCTAGTATTGCATAATTTTAAGGTGATGACACAGAACATTAGCCAAGTCTCTTTCTCTATGTCACCACAAAGATCTCGACATGTGTCAAGTCATCCCTGTTAAGCAGTAAGAAACTATAAGAGGTAACAATCAATTATAAGTGCAAAGAACAAAACAGAACCCATTGTGTGAATCTACATAGATTTGAAACTGCCCGCAACTGGACAATCTGATATTTCTTCTTCTTCTTTCAAAACTTTATTTATTTATTTACTTTTTCAGACCACCTGAAGATTGATAGAATAAAACTGAGACTACCTATTGGGTGTTTTCATTTATTTGAAATTCTGTGATGATAACAACAATAATAAGGAAAATGTGTAGATACTCTACTGCTTGGCACTTGAAAATGGTTTGGGCATAAAGGCATGAAATAATTTCCTTGTGAATCTCTCTTTCTGTTATCAGATTTTCTCAGACAGTCTTGTACATCTCAGGATGACTGAAAATTGACTGTGTAGGTTAGAATGTCTTCCAATTCAAGATCCTCTTCCTGTGTTCCTACTGTTGGGAGTACAGTTATGTAGTACTATGATCAGTACCAGAAGCAAAGGTTATAATACCATTGGACATTTGGTAAGATACTTTAAGCACAGTTGCCATTATTTTTTTAGTAGTTACATGTATTTTTTCTTAATTTAAAGATTTCTAAACAGATCAAAATTAAACATTTATTTTAAGGTTACATAAGTGATTCACTCTATTTATATTTTCTCAAAATTTCAGCCATTTTAAAGCCATTAAGAGGATATTTATACAATGTTATGGGATTTGAATTATGTTACTGAAGAGTAGACTGTATTTTGATAAGTTATACAGAATAGTATCTTTAGCGTAAGAAAAATATTCCATATACTTACTGTGAATCTACTTTGTACTATATGAAAATTTCTCTCCAGAGGTAATATTTCATAAAAATACAATTGCACTTAAATCATAATATTTTGTAGAGTGAATGTGAGAGTGCCTTTACACTGAAGATCTCTTCAGAGCAGCACCAATGTTTTACAATATTCTGTTTCCTCTCTAACTAGTTCCATACATTTTTTTCACAGGGGAATGTATAGGATGTCCTAGTTAATTAGCACCAAATACCAAGGCATTCTTTTTAATTTTCTTGAAAGTTTTAGTTGTAATAATGTTAATGAAATCGATTAAGTTTCCTTAGGGACTTTCCCCATGAGGGATAAAAGCTATAAACTCTCCTTTCACAAAGAAATCATATGAATAACATTGAAAAGGAGAACTGAATTCTTTATTAAAGGTAGGTGGATACATGCAGTCTTGGATTTTGATTTTTAAGTATGGAGGGAATTCCTACTATATCTGACTATAAACACAGGCAAGTAAGAGCTGAATCCCCCATATGGACATCACAGAAATCTCTACTGTGATTTCTTGAAGCAATATCATATTTTAGGATTAAAAGTCATAAAATATCCAGTTTAGTTACATCTATTAAATTTGTGAGAATTTTTTGGTGATATTTAAAATTTTGAAGGACAGAGAAATTTAGGAAGAGCTGAACGTGTTACAAAACCTTCCTTTAAAAAACTGTATCACACCATTAATATAACAACAATGTTCAGGGAGGCAGAGGTCTACAAAGTAAGTTCAGGCCAGCTAAGGCTACAAAGACAAACCCTGTCTGAAAATACAAGCAAAAAATGTCATTAATTAGATTTTCACATAAATTATAGTGTTCTCAATCATGTTAAATTTCAGATAAACATCAACACATTAGAACACATATGCTTTGCAATATCTTTTTAACTATTTTTTATTAATTACAGTTTATTCTCTTTGTATCCCAGCTGTAGCCCCCACTCTCATCCCTTCCCAATCTCACTCTCCCTCCCTCTTCTCCTCCAGTGCCAGTCCCCAAGTTCATGATAAGATAGGTCCTCCTCCCCTTCCCTCTAATCCTAGTCTATCAGGTCTCATCAGGACTGACTGCATTGTCTTCCTCTGTGGCCTGGTAAGACTGCTTCCCACTTGGCGGGGGGTGGGGAGGGTGATCAAATTGCCAGCCACTGAGTTCATTTCAGAAACAGTTTCTGTTCCCATTACTAGGGAACCCACTTGGACACTGAGTTACAATGGGCTACATCTGTGCAGGGGTTCTAGGTTATCTCCATGAACAGTCCTTGGTTGGAATATCAGTCTCAGGGAAGACCCCTGGGCCCAGATATTTTGGTTCTGTTGCACTCCTTGTGGAGCTCCTGTCCCCTCCAGGTCTTTCTATCTCCTCCTTCTTTTATAAGATTCCCTGCACTCTGACCAAAGTTTGCCTACGATTCTCAGCATCTGCTTTGATATGGTTTTGGGTAGAGTCTTTCTAACTCCCTCTGTGGTAGGTTCCTGTCATATTCCCTGTTTTCTTCCTTTTCCAAAGTCCATCTCATTTGCCTTTCTCAATGAGGATTGAGCATCTTATACACATATTTTTAGAATGAATTCTTGTCATGTGATGTTTGAAGAATAAATGTTTTAGGCATTTCTCAAACAATATTTTAAATATTCAGTGTTTTTTATATAATGCTATTACATGTATTTGTAGGATTTCTTCTTGCCTTGTTAATTTTCTTAGCCAGTTGTTCATTAATGAGTTATTTTATGCTGAAGTGTCATTATATAACATATACAAGCATAGGAATATGTTAAAGGTTATAGAATTTAAACAAACATTATAGTGAAATTACCTACAATAGCTTCTAGATCAATTTTTAAAAATTGCACCATCTAATAGTTTTAACACAAGAAGTATCATGAGAGTTGGAAAATTCTTTAATACTCAAGGAAGATAACTATTAAAATGGATACTAGAGAGACAGCCTATCTTTTCTGCAGGTGAAAAGATTAAATTTGGAAGACAGATAATACTGACAGAAATTCTATGTCTCTTTCTTCATCTCATGCTTCTCATCTTCCCCCATAAAAGGCTATGAAAACACTCCACAAGATAGTTTTTAAAATGTGACACATTATGACTTTTGTTTATGTGTAAAAGAGGATCTGAAACAATATTTGAAATCAAAAGAGAAATAAAAGTAAACCTCAATCCAGAAGAAGAAAGGGGGCTGACAAGATGTCTCAGCAGGTAACCACGCTAGATACGGAGGGAAACAACCTGAGTTTGCTCCCTAAATATGTATCATGAAAAGAAAGAACAGAACCATGCAAGTTGCCTCTAACCTATACACATGTACATTAAATCAAGGTATTTAGGTGGTACACACACATACACACACACATACACACACACATACACATACACATTAAGTATAATTGTAAAAATCAGACAAGTGTATAATTTTTTT